>JBBMOC010000751.1:0-20877 GCA_037975185.1 Centropyge bicolor
ACAGAACCAGAAAATCTGTGGACTTCAGTCTGGTTCCAGTCATCATGTCCCGAAGTGCCGTCAACAAGAAACTAACTTCAACAAGAAGCTAACGTCAACAAGAAGCTAACTTCAACAAGAAGCTAATTTCAACAGGAAGCTAACTTCACGATATTGAAGTCGAATCTTCTAAAAAAAAAAAAAAACTGAAGATGGACAGCTTTTGAACACCTACAAGACAACCCTGAACTTAAAGACGTCAATATTTCCTGATTTCAGACTAAACCCTCCGTTTAGTACTGACTGAAGATTCACTGTCGGTGTGCATCCTTTGACACATTACCGCCGCCCACTGGACTGTAGCATCTCTGTGAGAGCTGCGTCACTGATCCATTCAGCTCAATGTAAACTCTCCAGCCCAGAGCTGACTGTGAGCTGGTGCAGGTGCTTCCCTCAGTGCAGCATCTAGATCTTCTCCACTTCAGTCTTACAGAGTCTCCTGCAGCCTCCAGCACCGTCTCCATCTCTCTCACCTCTTCTGTTTCAGCCGCACCATTTAGAACCATGGCAATAAAAGCCAGAGATCAACAAACCGTCGGATTGAAACGGACACAAAGTAAAAGTTAGAACAAACAGAGCTTTAAGGCTGCGACTGAAATAGAAGCAGGTTCAAACACAAAGAGGCTCAAGCAAACCTGAGTTTCTCTTTTGTCCGTTAGGTCCATATGTTGATGCCAAAAACCAGTCCCGTCCATCGTCTCTCGGTGGATGGACACTAAGGTCAGAAGGTGGAATGTTTGAATTTGCCTGGGTAATAGACTAATGACAGACAGAGACACTTATTGTCCCAAAAGTTATTCAACCTTAATATGATGATGATCCATGTGGACGAGCCAAGAAACATGTTGTTGTACTGATTTGTGTCTGAATGTAGTTTGTTTCTTTTACAAATGTTTGAACAGCCAGAAACATCCAAAACAGTCACAACTCAGTTTGTCATTTTTCATCTTTTATTCAAATGTTTGTATAGAAACAATGAAGCAGTGCTGAAACTACATGATTCTCTCCAAGATCATCATCAGTGAACAACATGGAGATACTTTCAGCTGCACATTTCACAGTCAGCAACAGCTCAGTGCACAACTCTACCTGACAGACTCTTGGCACCTCAAAACAATAGAGGAGAAGCAACATGCTCGTCCCAAATACCAAAATCAAGAGAAAAAGAACATGTCACATTATGTTTCAGTTTAGCTGCAAAATATTCACATTCATTAACATCAGCAAAGCAGACTTTAGCTCAGTGTGTTTTTATGCCCATGTCCAACTCAGTTTTTAGGACCTACAGTCAGATAATATTTGGTAAATGGTAAATGGACGTTATTCATAAAGCACTTCTGACCCTCATTCATTCATTCACACACTCAGTCACACACCGGGAACAACATGAGGTTCAGTGTCTTGCTCGAGGACACTTCAAACCACTGACCCTTCGATCAGATGACGACCTGCTGTATCTCTTGAGCCACAGTCGCCCAGGAAAATAATAACTTTCTTTTCATTTGGTAGGCAGCAAAGCTGGGGGAGGGCGGGGTGTAGATAGTATTGGAGTGTCACAAAATTAAGAAGGAGAATCTTAAAGATTATACACATGAAAAAGTTGCATGTTGTTTTCACTGAAGGATTTCATCCTGTTATCTAACTGACTCGATTTGATGAGAATAACAATTGCAAGCAAAGTATGAAAACACTTGTTCAGGGTCCAGGACAGACAGTGGTCATGGCAAATGGGGGCAAACTCTGGTCTGTGACACGAGAAGCAGAATCCTCTTCACACCCATCTGCCTCCGAACCATCTCAACCTCCAAAACGTTTCCTCAGCGGGTCTTAAAGCTCAAACTGGCCAAATGTGTCCTCATGGTCCAAAAGTCTCTCTTGGTCTAGAACTGAGGCAGGTCCTCACTGAAAAACAACAACACACACACATGCACATACACACACAACCACAACCACACAACCACACAACCACACACACACACACTCTGCAGACAACTTCAAAGTGGACGCTCACTTCTCACTGCTGCCCAGTGGCTCTGCCTCCTTTGCTGCAGTCTGGTCACATCTGTCTGATGATAATTCTGCAGGAAAGAAAATAAAATGACATGAATAAAAATCCTTCCTGTCTTGATCCTGTTGAGGCTGCACTATTTACACAAAGTTTCTCTTTTACAGATATGAGTACAGAGTGCCACAGTCAAAGGCTTTTTTTGTATTTTGATATTTATTGTTCTTTGTTTCAAATGGTTTTTGACGAGCAGCTTGTAGTAGAGATTTTGATATGTTTGAGGAAACAAACATACAGATACAAAGTGTTCGTCAGTCTCTGGTCTCTCATGAAGCTGTAGCTCTGCGTGTGTGTGTGTGTGTGTGTGTGTGTGTGTGTTGAACATGTAATTTTTTGTTGCACAGTTTGTTTCCTGAGATCAGAGCAGCTCTTCACTGTCTTTTTTTATGTTGTTGAAATAGTTTCAATACAACAACAGTTGTTCTTTGACCAAAAGCTGCACCTTCACATAATTTTACATAAGTTATACACAATTTACAATATTTTGGTTATAAAAATCACACAGTTTGCTGTTTTTACATCACACTTAGACATTAGCCAGAAGAAAAGTGTAACAAATATTCTCACTGATGAAGTTGCTGCGATATCATAAAGTAATCGTTCAGATTTTTGTGAGTGATCGCACTGATCAGCTTTAGATGTATATGTTAGGATTTATGAGGCTTTTTTCATTACTAAAGAATTGGGATTTTTTTATTACCACTTATAAAAAAAGAATCTACTCATAAGAGGACTAGTATTGATTCATATTTTAAATATAACTAAATATTGTTTCTAGAGCTGCAACAATAACAACAACAATAACATTTACACTAAAATACTCAGTGAAGTTTACAAAGAATGAAAAACCCAGACATCAGTCAGTATCAGTTCTTCCTCCTGCCCTCTGTCCTCGTTCCTCTGCTGCTGCTCTGATTCACTGCAGGTACAGACAGGAGAGCTGTCAACTCAATCAGCTAAGTTAGAAGAATCTGACTGTCTGTGTGTGTGTGAGCTGAGCCCCACCCTCGGTCAAACGCACAGAGCAGAGGACAGAGAGGAGAGAGAGAGAGGAGACACAAAGAAAATGAGAACTCTTTGCATAAATTTGTCTGAGTTGCTGTGAAAAACAACTATTATGAAGGTAGGATAACCCTGGTTTCATGGACGTCATGATTCTCTGCTCAGTCTGCTTCCATTTTATTTTGCTTTTATTGATTCACCAACTTTTCCACCTCAGCCAAGTCCACACTGTTGTGAATGGGAACGAAAATAGAGAGCTGAATCTGGACAAGATGATCACAGTATATGTTAAGTTATCATCTGCACTTCATGGACATGTTGACACAATGAATTATTTAAACTTACGTTTTCTGATGTATTTGTATAATAAAACTACAAGTAAAGCTAATGCAGCTCCAGCAACACCTCCAACAAGAGCTCCAATGATCCATGTACGTGTGTTGTCATGTTGCTCATGTTTCATATCTGAAACACATTTCAAAAGGAAAATGTGACACACAGAATGTAAATACACTTTATATTCAGTAGACTGGTGCAGCATAACGTACAAGAAATAAGTTTGAAGGGGCCAAGTGAAATATTAAACTGAGCCAGCAATACAACTACTAATATGTGGGTTTGGAAACTACAGTCTGACCATTAATCAGTTTCTGAGGCTGATAGTACGATTTATAGTTGAGAATTTAAAAAAAAAATCCTGCTGTATCAGCTGAAAATCTATTTTTAATATAAAATCATAACATACAAACATTTTTGATAAAGATCTATCAAATTTGGTTACTGAAGAATTGTGACAACATACTGTCCATACTGAGCGTGACCAATGTACAGTACATTGCTCACTGCCTATACCAAGTGAGAAGTTAAAGGTATACATTCTAGTACAAAAAAACCTCTGAGAGCAATCTTACCTGGCACAGGTGACCCCAAATTGATTTCATTTTCAATCACATGACCGATGCTCTCTTGTTTGACCACACAGCGGAAGCGGTTGGTTGCAGTCCTGGTCACAGTAGCGAGGAGGGTAACAGAATAGCGGCCTTGTTCATCTTTTGAGGACTGTGGCTGATAAGCAGGAAGGATGGTCCCATCACTGTCCTGCCACTCTAGTGTCGGCTTTGGAAAAGCATCTTGAACCTCACATTTCAGCAGCACCCCCTCAGTTGTATCATTGACTCTCTCAGTGTATGGTTTTCGACATGCACCTGTGAATGTAGTAATAGCTTAGAGTTGTAGTGAGGAAGATGTAATATTGGGACAGTATTCTGTTTATTCCTTTCCTGGGTTAATGTTTGCATGACAGTGTTTTAAGAGACTGAAAAATGGAGGTGACAAGAAAAAATACAAATAAGCCATCATCACATATACCTCAAATCTAAAAGAATGTTGTACATACAGTCAATGTCCAAAACATAGACACAATTTTGTCCAGGTGTTGAGTCCAAAAACTGTGTGGTGGTTTGCACTGATCCTATGGCTGGAAACACACCCATCGGAAGGACTCAGGCTATTTATCCAATGAAACACACCTGAGTCAGTCTGATACCTCTGTCTAGCCACTGCCAGGACCGCCTCAGAGGTGGGAAAGTTAAGCTGCCACTTGCTCAACCTGTCACTATTCATCTCTCAAGTCTTTTCGCTTGTTAAACTGAAAAATACCGTTAGACACGTGATGAAATCTAAATGTGATGACCAACGGTTAGTTGAACTGAGCTTTTTCAGGGGGCAATCAGGGGGCGACTTCTCGACCGAATGAAGAGATTGACTGGGCCTTCTTCTAAAGTTTAATTAGGTCAAGTCAAATGTTGCGAATCCATAGGAAACAGAAAACACAATATGATACACACAATATTTAAATAATAAAAATTATTTAAAAAAATATATGTTCACCGATCACTGCCACTGGATGAGGAACACAGACTTTTGTGTGTCACAAAAATTTCACAAGACCTAGGAAATCAAAGTCACTCTCATCCTTAGACTAGTTTACAGACACCATGACAGCAGAACTCACCATCGACTTCAGGTCTTCTGTTTGTTAACTATTTAAAACGCGGAGGGAGCAGGCGACCCGAAGTTTAGATAAAAAAAATTATTAACGAATATACTAAATATTTTCAGGTTGACATTGAATACCAATAAAGACACATTACACATCACTTGAAAACTCAGATGTTGTTCTTTACAGCAGATGTCAAAATCTAAATGTCGGTTTTACGACATCTGAACAGTCGCGTCTTACTTTACGGCAGTAAACAGTGAGCAACTGACTAGCTATCCTGTCTGAGCGCAGTCAAACTGTGTCTACAGACCGAAAAACAGACATTTATGGAGCAAATATAAGCTCGTTGGAAAGAGAAAAGACCGACGATTAAATCCAACTCATTGAAGCTGAAGCGGAATTTTTAACTATATGAATAAAAGTCGATCGAGTCTCTCGTTTATTTTTCGCGCCGCTCGTCAAACTTTCTGAACAACCTCATTTGTGTGAACTTTAAAGTTTTGACAAGAGATTTGGCCAATGGTGGTCAGTATTTCTGAAATCAGTGAACGCCCACGAACAAAATTAACCAATCAGCGGCTTTCTGAGTTCAAAGTGAAAAACCCATAATACATTTGACTCCATCAACCAATCACAAAAGAGTATCTTAAACGCGCTCCACGTGTGTCTCATTGACAGCTGAGTTCATCCAATTGAAACTCAGCACCGTGAAAACAAGGTTACTTTGTTGACACTAAATTTACCTGCCGAACCATATATGGAAGTTAACGTTGTTGGACTTCCTGCGGCACTTGAACAGCCGTATAACAAAGAAACTTTATTTACACGTTTAAGGAGACTTTATTCAATGATAATTCAAATGTAAATCTTTATTTAAATATTAATACAATTTTTATTTTTAAATTTGACTCAAATGAACTTTTTTCAGTGTCATAAATTTCTGTGTCTCCATCAGTTGGAAACTTTGGAGGAGTTTTAGAGAGCTCTGTAGACACCTGCTGGAGAGGCTCTGTACTGCACTTTCTCTAATATCTCAGGGCCTCTTCAGTCTGTCAACATGACACTTGGCTCAGACATTAAAGACAAGATGAGGGAGAGACCCTGTGAATTTTAGCATGATAACCCACATTATTATTAATTTATTGTCTTTGAAAATAAGGGCAATTTTTTAAAAAATCAAGAAAGTTTCTACTTTTTTCTGGTTAATCTTTTCCCAGTTGGACTCTTTCGGAGCCTGAAATAAGATCAACACACTGACTGAAAGCTCAGACTGTTTGCTTTACTGTGACACAATGGACATGTTTCAGTTCCTCGTCATCTTGGTATGATACAGTTTGAAATGTGTGAATATTAAGAGACAGAAATGCACATTATCAAAATGAACCCCATGAGGTTAAGATTTGCTCTAAAAGAAAAAACAGAACAGAATTATGTGAGATTTCTTGTCTGGTATCATCAATGTGACAAACACACAGATAATACTGAGAAACTCTGAAACTTGTTAACCTGTTTATTAAACCCATTTAAAAAGAGAAGCACGACTCTGCTGAACAATGAAAGAATCCTCCTGCCAGCTCCTCTAAAACTCACTGATCAACATGTGACATCTCCTTTGTTTCATCTGTAGAAAAACTGAAGTGGAAAAACAACTGGAGGTTTTATCAGGGCTTATGTGCACGACTGTTTCTGACCAGGAACAGTAACTTCCTGGAGTCTCTGCTGGTTGTCTGCCAACTGCTCATGGCCAAGAAATAGTCCCACACTTAATCCCCTGTAAAACCGTGAACTCGTCTTTACACTTTACACTACTGGTTTTGTACGATTGAACAAACCAGATACAGACTGAGATGATCAGTGAGCTTCACGGGTGCTCGGAGGTGGATTTTGTTTCCTTTAGCCAGGCTAGCTGTTTCCCTATGTTTCCACTCTTTATGCTAAGCTAAGCTAACTGGCTGCACATTTAACAGACAGATGTGAGGCTGGGATCAACCAGGAGATTTAACAGATTATTAAACAGGTGCAACCTCGTCCAGATGTGCTATTCTGACTGTCTGATGACGACTTGACTTGAGCTCATCTGGGACACCTGAACCCATCTCATATGTGAAATGAACAGACATGTTGATAACTGTGTCATGGAAGCACTCACCAACAACAAGTGAAATGTGGGATCGTCTTGGTGGTTGATGACGTGGAAAATCACAGGTGTAATTTCCACTGTCGGTCACCTTTGTATTTCTGATAACTATGGAGGCATTACCCGACTCCAGATGTTCTGGAAAATGAAATACTCGTCCTTTGAACTGCTGGTCTTGACCTTCTCTGCCGTTATTGTAATGATCACCATTATCATACAAGAACACCTCCCTCCTGTCTTTCTTCCAGTCAAAGAGCTCTCTCTTAACGCTCGTAGAGAAGGAACAAGGTAAAATGGCATCAGTCCCTTCTTTCACAACCATCTTGATGACGTCTCGCCCTGGAAGACAAAACCATCCGTTAATCAGTGTGTTCACATACGGAATCATTAGGTTAGAAAGAGAGTCCACAATCAAAAGCACCAGTTTATGAGCAAGTTAGAGAGCATTCAGATTTCTCCTCTTCCATATTATCTTTGGTTTTGTCTCCTTATGTGCAGACGCATTTTAAGTCTATTCAAGCTCATAGTTATTTTTTTAGATTTAGATGTTTTATATCTTTTCAACAGAAATATGTGTTCAGTGATATTTTCCACATGACAAGATTATTGCACAAGTCAGGAAACATTCAGACCGCAAGTTTTCAGTCTAGGCCTACTAACAGCTCTGTGAAGCTCAGCACGCTAACATCAGTATGCTAACATCAGCATGCTAACATGCTCACAGAGACGATGTTGACATGCTGATGTGTGGCAGGTCGTATGTTGACCATGTTACCATCTTAGTTTAGCATGTTAGCATGCTAACCTGTGCTAATTAGTCATTAGTTGTTGTTAGTCATGCAAGTGTTTTTGGTCATGAATCAGTGTGTTGGACAAACCTGATGATGGCGCTAGATGAAAAGTCAGAGGAGAGTGTTTACAGTCCGTCCTGAGAGGGACATGAATGTTTGTACTTAAATTCATGACAAACCAATAGTTACTGAGATATGAGATAATGTATATCAGCCTGATGGTGGCGCTAGAAGAAATGTCAGGGGACCAAAGGTCAGTTTGACTCGTCCTCTGAAAAAAGATGGACGTGTGAGTGAAATGTCATAACATCCATCCAAGAGCTGCTGAGATCTTTCAGTCTGGACCAACGTGGTGCAGCAACAGAACAACACCGCCGTCCACTGAGCCGAGCGGCCAGCAGGCCTGAAAACACAATGAAGATACAGAACTACAGCCACACCAGACAACCGACTGCTGCCGGCAGCCTCCATCAAACACATCTTCCTGCCTCGGCCTGTGACGCTCATTTATCATAGTCACATGGACGTTTCCTCTAAAGGCAGTTCAGTGAAAGAGGCTGAAGAGAGCTGTCTGTCAAACACCATTCAACAGCAACAGAAACATCCTTCAGAATGACCAAAACACAACAAACATTAAACCTCCATGAAGGATTCATTGCAAGACTGTTGAATCAGACTGGATCAGTTTCAGCTCGGTGGACTAATAAACTGGACACTGACTGGTTTTTGTCAAGAGGTGAACTTCCTGTAAACTGTTCTGTGTTTAAGAACATCGTAAGCAACCTTAAAGCAGGTTCAAATTCCTTGTGTGTTTACTTGATCTTGATCTTACTTGATCTCAATCCAGCAGATACGTGAAACCAGACAAACAGGTTTCTGCTTGAAAAACAATGAGTGTGTGTGACCAAAAGAAAAAAACTAAAGCTTTTTTTTATTCAAATGTGATCACACAGTTTAATAAATACAGTTAAAACCCTGATAAACCTGAAAACCAGTACTATAATATGACCGATATCAGCTGGAAATCAGGTGGAAAACTCTTTGGGTTTCAAAACTAACTAAACCAGAGTCTCGAATTGAATGAAGACTTTTATAACAACAATGTGTCTTTGTATAAAGAGAGGTTTCATAGGAACAGGGAGCGTCTGCAGCACTTTATCACAACAGGATGTAGACGCCCACACACACACACACACACACACACACACACACACACACAAAGATACACTTACACACACACACACACACACCTGCGCACACACACACAGACACACAGACACACACACACACACACCTGCGCGCACACACACACACACACACACACACACACACACCTGAAGTTCTAATCCTCTAAAACTACTCAGTCGATCGATCAGACAGCTGGAATCAATCGGATCGATACATTGATCTGCTGGTGACGAGGATAGAAATGACGTCACTGGGCCTCGCTAACATCCTGTTTCCTCATGTTCTCACATTGTTCAGCCTTCAGACTCAGTCAATCAGCTGCACAACCAAACTCAGTCTCATCATCACTTTTCTCACCGGTTTCATCCGCAGACGTTTGTCCACAGCAGCTCAGGAGACTCAGACACACGACCGGAAGAAGAAGCAGCTCCATAGTTGTCGGTGTCCTCTGAGGATTCAGCATCATCTGTCAGATGTGGACAGAAAGTGGCCTCAGCTCCTCCTCACTGAAGCCCGATTGAAGCCTCGCGAACACTTTCGGTTTCTCAGCTCCGGCAAAGTGCAGCCCTTCACAATAAAAGCCTGATCTCACACATGAACTATGACTCATGAGTTTTGATCAAAAGCTGCTCAGGTTGTGTGAAAACTCTTCATCAGAGACATCTGACATCTTCAAACCGACATTAAAGCTGTGCACGAAAATAAAAGGACAAACTCATTCAATAAATCATGTGATCTAGAAATGTAAAGAAACATAAGGACAGTCTTCCTGATTGAACCTAACTGACCTGATCAGTTAGATGAGTGTTCAAACACTAAGATCAGAAGATGGGAATTTCTGAATTGGTCTGAATATTTGACAAGAAATGTTTAGAGACTTACTGTCCACAAACACCAATAAAATCGGCAGAATCACATATTTCATCATGAATGGTTATGATGATGAGAATGTTTGATTTGGCCTGAATATTCGACAAGAGATTTTTTGAGACAGTTATTGTCCCAAAAGTCATCTAAGTTATGAAAAAACCTTCATATGACGATGTAGCAGATTCATCAATTACGTAATTATGATAAACAAACACCAGAGAGTATCATGACAGTTAAAAACAAACTGTGGGTGTTCTTTCAGACAATTTTAAAAAATCATTCAATTTTAAACATCCATGTCTATTTTTTTAATTTAAGACTTGACAAATTATCTTCAGGTTTCAGAACCATAAACAAATATTTATTTCACAAACACTAATAAAATCGGCAGAATCACATATTTCATCCTTAATGGTTATATTGAAAATTATATTCTATAGTCTGGTTGATATAATAGTTAGTTACTGTTTTCCAAACTGGCTCCACTTACCCTTAACATGGGGCAAGTTGAGACACAAGACCATTTTCCTTTGGGAGCCAATATTTTGTTGTTTGATTGAGTTAGGTGGGAAACTTCCCATGTGCTCAGCTACACATGCAAATTGGTCCAATGAGTGAAAAAACAGAAAAGAAGCTGAAAACAACACCAGGATCACCGAGTCTGGACTTGAATAAGGAATTTGATAATAACATGTCTGTGTATAAGGTGAGGTTTCATAAGAAGAGCAGCTCCTCAGGAACAGATGCTGCACATCAATCCAGTCATTTATCAGAACAGGATGTAGATGACCAAATAATTAGCCTATGGTTTGTTGCTAAACTGATGCTCTTCTCTGAAAAGCTCAGGAAGTTCCTTGATGACAGTGAAGCTTGTTATATATATATAATTTTGGATTTCAAATATGGTACAAACTCCACAAGTTACAAAATGACATTGCAAAAATGTGCACTATACACTACAGACATTTCTAAAATAAGGAGATATCAAAATAAAAATAAGTTAGCACACAACACCAGCAATAACAAATAAACAAACCAACAGATAAACCAACAAAATAAAGACAAAAACAAAAACAAGAGATATTTTGACTTTAGCCAGAGTAATCACAACATGATGGTCTTTTATAGCACTAGTGTGGTGAAAATAAAAAGGCCAATCAGAACATCATATGAGATGGGAGATTCCCCATTTAACTGATAAAGGGTTGCCATACTTTATAAAAATAAATGATTATTCCGGATGGAGTGTGTTATCTTTTCTAAAGGTATGCAAGTTCCCACTTCTGAGAGCCATAGTTCAACTGGTATTGCGAGATCTGACTTCCAATTTATTGCAATGCACTTTTTCGCAATGACTAGTAGGACTTCTGACAACTTAAAGGAGTGTCTATGTGTAAGGTTCAACTTTGTGTCCTCAGGATCCAATGAGAACGTGACCCCATGTATTGTGGATAAAGCATCACAAATCCCCTGCCACAGAAGCTGAAGTGAAGCTTTGATTGGCTGAAGTCTTCCAAAGGACTTGACTCAGAATTTGATGAGAATTCCCTGCAGTCAAGCAGTGAAGCCATCACTCAACAGAGGAGGAGGCCTCAGACACCACCTGTCCCCCACCTGCAGGGCTGCCCTCTCATCCCAGGACACTGAACAGTCACTTGACCTCATGGGACAATGTCAACGGTCGTTCACACTTGGCATCAGGGGACTCACAACCGACTCTCAGCGACTGTCGTTAAACACCTGGGAAAACCGACATCAACAACCTAAATTATATCAATCAATGGTTAAGGAGCCCACAGAGGATCAGTACCTGGGTTTCTGTGCAAGTCAGTCAGAACTGAGGAAGCTTCTCTGATGAGAAACCGGTTGCCTTTGATTTATCTTTTACTTGAATTATCCTCATCAAACAACCTTAATATGACAATGATTGATGTGGATTCATCAAACAGTCACAACTCACAGTTTGTCATTTTATCTTTTATTCAAATGTTTGTATAGAAACAATGAAGCAGTGCTGAAACTACATGATTCTCTCCAAGATCATCATCAGTGAACAACATGGAGATACTTTCAGCTGCACATTTCAGTCAGCAACAGCTCAGTACATAACTCTGACAGACTCTTAGCACCTCAAAACAACAGAGGAGAAGCAATATGTTCATGCTAAATAACAAAAATAAAGACAAAAAAAAGCCATGTCACATTATGTTTCAGTTTAGCTGCAAAATATTCACATTCATTAACATCAGCAAAGTAGACTTTAGCTCAGGGTCTGTTTTCAATGCCCATGTCCAGCTCAGTTTTTAGGACCTACAGTCAGATAACATTTGGTAAATGGACAGTATTTATGACAGACAGACAGACAGAGTACTTTATTAACCCCTTTGGGAGGTTCAATTGGCAAATTTATATAGCACTTCTGACCCTCATTCATCCATTCACACACTATCTCTCACACCGGGAACAATATGAGGTTCAGTGTCTCAAGGACACTTTAAATCACTGACTCTTGAATCAGGTGACGACCTGCTGTATCTCTTGAGCCACAGTCGCCCAGGAAAGTAATAACTTTCTGGGGGGGAAGTGAAGGAGAGAGGTGTAGAGAGTCTTGGAGAGTCACAAAACTAAGGAGAATCTTAAAGGTTACACACATGAAAAAGTTGCGTCTCGCTTTTATGATTGATAAGAATAATAACTGCAAAGTATAAAAACACTTGTTCAGGGTCCAGGACAGACAGTGGTCGTGGTCATTGGGGCCAAACTCTGGTCTGTGACACAAGGAGCAGAATCCTCTTCACACCCATCTGCCTGTGAACCATCTCAACGTTTTCTCAGCAGGTCTTAAAGCTCAAACATGTCGTTGTGGTCCAAAAGTCTCTCTTGGTCTAGAACTGAGACAGGTCCTCACTGAAAAACAACAACATGCACTCACGCATACACACAGGCAGGCACGCACACACACACACACACACACACACACACACACACACACCTCTGCAGATGACTTCAAAGTGGATCTCTACCCTGTGCCTCTGCCTCCTGCTGCCGCTGCAGTCTGGTCACATCCATCCGATGATGAATTGGCAGGAGAGAAAATAAAATGACATGAATAAAAATCCTTCTTGTCTTGATTCTACTCAGGCTGCGCAGAGGATTAAGCGGTAGATAATGGATGGATATATATCACAACAGCTCGTAGTGCAGATTCATTGAAAAACACTGATCAGAAACAGTACCAGTTAGATCATGAATTGAATGTTGTTTTGTACCAGACTCTTCAAATCTTCAATGTTAGAGCTCTGCCAAGAAACCAACTGATATTAACTTCATCAGATATGCTGAGTAATAACTGCAGTACAGAAATGTCAAACATATGTTTGAAGAAACGCTGCGTTCACACACACAGGTACAAAGTTGTCATCAGTCTCTGGCCTCTCATGAGGCTGTGTGTGTGTGTGTGTGTGTGTGTGTGTGTGTGTGTGTGTGTGTGTGTGTGTGNGTGTGTGTGTGTGTGTGTGTGTGTGTGTGTGTGTGTGTGTGTGTGTGTGTGTGTGTTGAACATGTGATTTACACACTCTGCTCTGACTGGACAGTTGTGTTCTGATGTAGTCGTACTAAACCCCAGGAAGTTTTAACAGTGTTAATACAAACACAGCTCCCAAGCGGACAAGACTGATAAAACAAGACTGTCAGCTCAGGCCTGTTCACACATACGGACTCAAAAGCTGGGAGAGTGACTGGCTCAAATACAACCCTGAAAAAAATTGGGATGCTGTGTAAGATGTTGGGAGATGTTCCTCCTCATGTCTGTTTTTTAGCATCACACACCTTTTCCAGTTTTGTTGTCCCTGTCTCAACTTTTTTGAAATGTGTCGCTTTTTGAACATTACAGGCATCATTGTTTTTCATTAAACAATAAAATTTCTCAGCATCATCAACATCAACATCAGATATGTTGTCTTTGCGCTATTTTCAATTAAGAATTGGGTTTAAATGATTTGCAAACCATCCATTTCTGTTTTGTTAACATTTTATACTGATCCCAACTTTTTTTTTGCAACTGGGGTTGTACATTTTTGGTCCAGAAGTGCAATAGGCATCACTATCAGCCAGGAACTGAGCCCTGACCAGCATGTGAACTTTGTCCACATCAAATTCTTACTCAAGATTGTTGTTATCACTGTTGTTGCTCTGTTTGTTATATTATCATGAACATAACACTGACATTAGAGAACTGCTGCAAGCCTACATCACCATGGCTGATTTGTACTTGAACTTTCTTTTTGGGAACATCAGTGGAGACATCTATTGAAAGTTGTGATTGTTTAGTTTTTTTAAAGATTTTTTTTTTCAGCAACTGAACTGAGATTTACTCATCCTCCAAAACTCTGTGTGGAGCCGTGAACCAGCTGCAACTCTGGGTATCTGTTGGGATTTTATCTTTATGTGGTTTTCTGTATTACTACGGAATTGATTTTTAGATTACCACTTTTTAAAAATTATGATTTCAGAAACTGATGAGAAGTGATTTATATGTTAAATACAACTCAATATTGTTTCTCGGCAGCAGCAAACAGCAAAGTCACTATATACATTTAATGACATCATGGAAACAAATCTAAAAGGTCAGTATAATAAAGAATATTCCTGAGTGAAGTTTATAAGGATTGAAGAACCCAGACATCAGTCAGTATCAGTCCTTCCTCCTGTCCTCGTCCCTTTGCTGCTGCGATTCACTGCAGATAGAGACTGAGCTGTCAACTCAACCAGGAGCTGACTTAAAAGAATCTGACGAGTTTTGTGTGTGTGTGTTAGAGCTGAGCCCCACCCTCGGTCAAACACACAGAGGAGAGGACAGAGAGGCAAGCTCGACCATCAAAATGTGAAGAACATGAGAACTGAATCTGAATTAAAGATAACTACAGTATCTGTTATGTTATCATCTGCACATCATGATATGTTGACACAATGAATCATTTAAACTTACCTTTTTTTAAAGCAATTTCCACGCCGAGCTAAAAGCACACCTATAACAACTCCAGCAACAATCCCGCAAAGAACTCCAACAATCACTTTAGTGGCTGTTTGATCTGAAACACATTAAGAAGTTCTGTTACCCTCAGAATGTCATCATGTACAGAACACTGGCTATAACCTACACAATGAGAACATGAGGATGTGCATTCTTATAAAACGTGTGAAACTAACACATGAAATTGTGTGCTATGTGCTTTATTTTGACTGTTGTCTGATGAACTTATCACATTACTAAACACATGTGCCCAAACTAAGCATGCGCAAAAATTGGGTTTGATACAGAATTCAGACTAACTTAATTTGTTTTATGAGGATGTGACTATAGAAGGATCAACCTCCTGTTTTCATCTTGAAGAGAATGATAAAAAAAAAAACAAGAAAACCAAAACATAAGTCTGGTTTCTTGTTATTTTGTTTTGTATTGGACCTCTCTGATGTGCACACGGTTAGCCATGAAGTGCAAAGTGAGGTCACATCACAAAGTCAAGAGAAAATGTTTGACTTTGAAACTCTAGAAACAGCAGCAGTGTTTCTGGTAAAAACAAATGACATTCATGACTCACAGTCCTGCCATGGTTTTCACTACTACACTAACCTAAAGGGGGCAGTAACACACCAACATAAGCAGCAATTTGCCGGCAAAGGCAGTGAAGCTGAAGACTGCTGTCAAGTAAATATGGATGTAAACAATGCAGGATTGAAAATATTTTGCAAATGTTTCATGAGGAAGACATTTAAGTGTCATCTGAATGCACACCTGCATGGGAGAAATACTAGTCATCATTTGATTGCTGAGCTAGAAATAATGCAGAAATGAAATAATCTGAAATAATTATTCTTCTTTGTTTTAAATGTCAGAAGCTGTTGTGCTTTTAAATGTTTCTGAATTCTCAAACTTTCTGATTATTTATTGTACTGCTTATACTTTATAATGATTCTGCTGTCAGGATGCTGCAGAGAGAATGAAACATCTGACTGTAAATCAGGTGTATAATCGCACCATGCCGCCATTTTGTGTCTTCTGTACTGCAGCCTTAGCTTAAATCCTACAGCATCTGTGACTGGTTGAATTAATTGGCATATTAGTGAACTACACAGAGTCACATTCATACAAACCACAAGTCAAACAGTAGAAAATGTGGAAGGAGGTGAACATTTGTGAACTCCTGATGTCCTGCCCAGATTTAGAACAGACAGACAGACAGACAGACAGAGTACTTTATTAATCCCTTTGGGAGGTTCCCTCCGGGAATTTGGCAACATATTCTGCATAATTTCACTGTTGTTCTCATCCACATTTTCACTTTAAGTCACAACCTAATGCTGGATTTTAAGTTAGTTCTGTTTGTAAACAAACAACAACAATCTGCAGTACTGAATGAAGCAAGTGTGAAGAGGCTTCTTTTCTACCAACTTGTAAAACCTGCAAAACCTAAATGTTTAAAATTACCTTTCTCTGTATATAGTTTAAGTATGATCCTAGTTTTTAGTTTAGTCTCTAGTGAAAAAATGAAACAACAAAAATATTATTATAATAAATCATATCTATATTTCTGAGTGTCCTTATGTTGTTTGTTATGTGATTCATGTGTAACTTAGCTGGAAAACTGCAATTTGCAACAAGGATTAATAAAGCATTCTTTGTCTTAAGTAATCTATTTAATTAAAGCTAATAAATATTTCTGTCACAGTTCTTCTCTTCAGCCACGCTCTCTCATCCCGACCCCCTGCATCGCTCTCTGTCCCTGTCTACAGCCCCTGCTCACTTCCCCCGGACCAACTGTCTGAACTCCACACACCTGCAATACTTGTCCTGTCCACTAGATGTCCTCAGACTTTCTTGCCAGTCCAGTTCAGCTGACATCTCCTCCCAGCTACACACCTTCACTTTCCTCATCAGCACTGATGCCAGCCTGTTTTCCCCAGCCAGTGTCAGATTGTACCAGTGTTGTTTACTCAGTCTTTGTATCCAGCCGTCTGTACCTGTTCTTTGTTACCTGTTACTGTACATTCATCCAGTACCTTCCTGCCTCCTGTTAACCCAGTGCCCTCCAACCTGGAACCTTTATTTGTGTCTGTCTGCCTACTTGCCTGTTTTTGCATGTTCATGTCCGTAATAAACATCTGAACTCTTGCTACTGACCTGCATCATCTGGGTCCCAGTCCTCATTTGCTTCACACTCACCTACCTGTCTATTTCAGAGCCTCAGTATATTTTGGTGGTACATGTCCATCCATCCATCCATCCATTATCTACCACTTACTCCTTTGCAGGGTCGCGGGGTGGTACATGTGTTACATTAATTTGTTATGTTATTTTTCTTTTCACTTGTGGCACTAAAATGTGAAATTAAAGGACTCAATGTTATTAGTTTCTAAATTGCCAGCTATTTTTACATCTACTACTTGGTTTGGTTATTAAACTGAATCACCAAAGTTCAGTAAGTGTCGCTTTGTGTATGTCCAGCAGGTATGCAGGGATGTTTTTGTTTTAGAATCTTCTAGATTTATGTCCCATGCTATTGGTGATGTTAGCACCTGTGCTTTCATCCAGAAAGCCGGATCAATGAAAACGAGTAACACATACAGAAAACAACATACAAAAATACCATGAGTAAGAATCTCACCATCGATGTACACATATATCTCAGCATAAATCCGATGGCCAATTTCCTCCTGTGTGGCTACACAGCGATAGCGGTCGGTCTTGCTCACAGTAGTTTGGAGGGTGATGTCGTAGCTGCCTCCTCTTTCAGTGACCTGTGGTTCTTTGGCAGGAAGGATGTTTCCAGCACTGTCCTGCCACTCCACTTTAGGTTTTGGAGAAGCACCTTGAACAAGACACTGCAGCAGGGACCAGTCCTTTGTTTCCTCAAGTGCAGTGACAGATGGTTCTGCCGGTGAACCTGTGAAGTGTAAAGAGACAATAATATAAGTGACACATCACTTACAAAGGACAATTACAAGTTTATGAATGGAACATTGTGATGTTTTTGTTCATCCCTTCTTTGTTTGCATATGAATTACAGAGTGTTTAAAAATAATTTTAAAAAGAAGAAACTGAGAGAAAGAGAAAAGCACAACATAAACCTTAATTACACCTCTCAGCACTGTTTGACAGAACATGATGCATATAACATTTCAAACTTCCTTAAATTTGTAACTACTTACAAGTACAAACACTATCTATGGCTCACATCATGACAGAAGCACATGGTTGTTTGGACAACCCTGGATTTTTTACATTGCATTTGTTGTACTGTAAAAAATAGCATGAAATTATATCAAATAAAATTTGTTTGCCTAATAAGTAAACAATTTCTATTAAAAAATAAAATTACACACTGTGGTATTACTACTTCGACTGAGTACTTCTTCAAATACTGCTGACAACATCCAGAGGAAATTGCCTTCTCTCCAGCAACTAAAAAAATATAATAATCATAAAAACAATAATGCCTCCCAATCAGATCACATTTGCTGCTGTTCATTCTGTAATTTATAAGATATCAAATCTGCCATTTTGATGATGTCATCTTTTTGAGTTTGCATGGTTGAGGTGATTATTTTAATATTGTTTTATACTATTTATTTCAGTTTTGGAGGTAAATTGGTGCAATCCGGTTTCTTAGACTGAGATAAATTATATGATATTTAAAGATGACACTACTGTTTTGGCTCCATGAAAAAAATGGCATTATGATAATATAAACCTTTATTAAATATATGTGAATTTTAAAAAAAAATAAAAGTAATTTCTGAAAATTATATAACATAGAAATGATGTAAAAAATGAAAGAGTGTGTGAAATTAATTATAAATTATGATGGAACAGTTGAAAACAAACAATTGTAAATCATTAGACTCACTATCATTTGACGTTTATATTGAGATGAACTAACAACACACAGGTGGAAACGCACAGTGACGTCATCATAACCTGGACTCACCTGAGATGTTTTTTTCTCCTCTTCTGTCCTTTAATGTTTTAAAGCGCGGAGGGAGCAGGCGACCCGAGATTTACAAGGAAAAATTAATACATACTTAAAAAAACTATTTTCGTGTTGACATTGAAACTTAATAAACTCATATTTTAGCTCGTTTTAAAACTCAGATGTTGTTCTTTTCAGCAGATGTCTGAATCTAAATGTCGAATTTACGACATCTGAACAGTCCCGTCTCACTTTACGGCAGTAAACAGCTAGGACGTCACTAGCTATCCTGTCGGAGCGCAGTCAAACTGTGTTCACAGGTCGAAAAACAGACATTTAGGGAGCGGACATGGGCTCATTGTAAAGTAAAAAGACCGACGATTATATTCAACTCGTTGAAGTTGAAGCGGAATTTCAAACTTTATGAAAAAAAAGTCGATCCAGTCTCTCGTTTATTTTTCGCGCCGCTCGTCAAACTTTCTAAACAACCTAACATATGTCAATTTTAAAGTTTTGACAAGAGACTTGACCAATGATGTTCAGTATCTCGGAAATCAGGAAACGCCCACGGACAAAATAAACCAATCTGCATCTTTATGAGACCAAAACTGAACAACCTACAAGACATTTAACTCCATCAACCAATCACAAGAGAGCATCTTTAAGCGAGGTCCACGTGCAACTTATTGACAGATACTTTAATCCAATTGAAACTCAGCACCGTGAAAACAAGGTTACTTTGTTGACACAAAATTTACCTGCCGAACCATATATGGGAGTTAACGTTGTTGGACTTCCGGCGGCAGTTGAACAGCCGTATAACAAAGAAACTTTATTTACACGTTTAAGAAGACTTGATTCAATCATGATTCAAATGTAAATCTTTATTTAAATATTAATACAATTTTTATTGTTAAATTTGACTCTAATGAACTTGTTTCAGTGTCATAAATTACTGTATTTCCATCATTTGGAAACTTTGGAGGAGTTTTAGAGAGCTCTGTAGACACCTGCTGGAGAGGCTCTGTACTGCACTTTCTCTAATATCTCAGGGCCTCTTCAGTCTGTCAACATGACACTTGGCTCAGATATTGAAGACAAAAGGAGGGAGAGACCCTGTGAATTTTAGCATGATAACCCACATTATTATTAATTTAATGTGTTTGAAAATAATGTAAAGTGAAAAACAAACAAACAAGAAAGCTTCTATTTTCTTCTGTTTAATCTTTTCCAGTTGGACTCTTTTGGAGCCTGAAATAAGATCAACACACTGAATGAAACCTCAGACTGTTTGCTTTACTGTGACAAAATGGACATGTTTCACTTACTTGTGGTCTTGGTCTGATACAGTTTGAAATGTGTAAATATTAAGAGACAGAAATTCACATAATCAAAATGAACCCCATGATGTTAAGATTTGTTCTAAAAGAAAAAAGAAAACAGAATTATGTGAGATTTCTTGTCTGATATCATCAACTTGACAAACACACAGGTAATACTGAGAAAATGTGAAACTTGTTAACCTGTTAAAACCATTTAAAACTGAAATAGAAGCCTGACTCTGCTGAAGAGTGAATGAATCCTCCTGCCAGCTCCTCTAAAACTCACTGATCAACATGTGACATCTTCTTTGTTTCATCTGTAGAAAAACTGAAGTGGAAAATCAACTGGTGGTTTTATCTGGGCTCATGTGCACGACTGTTTCTGACCAGGAACAGTAACTTCCTGGAGTCTCTGCTGGTTGTCTGGCAACTGCTCAGTGGTCAATAAACAGGTACAACCTCGTCCAGATGTGCTATTCTGACTGTCTGATG
>JBBMOC010000752.1:0-12500 GCA_037975185.1 Centropyge bicolor
TGATGGACAGATGGATGGATGGATGGATGGATGGACAGATGGATGGAGGTGTTGATCAATGCTGCCTCAGAGTGTCTGGAACGTCTCTCATTTCCTGTGTCTGTTCAGATGAAGCAGTGATCCTGCAGAGCCCCGTCCTCCCCGTCATGGAGGGACACAACGTCACTCTGCACTGTCAAACTAAGACGCCTCCCTCCAACCTCCCAGCTGGGTTCTATAAAGATGGCCTTCTCCTCAGCACCGAGCCCACGGGTCACATGACCATCCACCATGTTTCCAGGTCTCATGAAGGCCTCTACAAGTGTCACATCAGCGGTCGAGGAGACTCTCCATCCAGCCGGCTGTTTGTCCGAGGTGAGCGGTGGTCGAAGAGTCACGTCGACTCCGTCCACGTCCGCTGCTGCTCTCCACATCTGTCAGTGCTCGGCGTTTAGCATCACTTTCCTGCAGAGCTCTCTTTGTCGTCCTCCCTCTGTGAGTCAGGCCGTCGCCGGACACACCAGAGATGCTTTTGACACTGGTGCAGACATCAGTCTCTTTCCTCCTGTTAAAGGAGCCTGATCCACATCTCCACAGAGATAATGTAGAATATGAAGATTAAATAGGGAGAATGAGACATGTTTTATAATCCACCTCTGTGGTGTGAAACAGAGGGGACAGTGACATCTGGTGGTGGGTAGAAGCTACTCACCGAGGGCGACACTCAGGTGAGATTTAAATCCTACATGAACATGATAGAACCTGATGAGCCGCTCCACCGGTCGGTCACGCTCGAGCTGCACTCGCTTTGAGTCACATGCAGGATGTAGAAACACGTCTCCGATTGTAGTGAAAATGCTCACTGAATAGACTGAGGACACGAGAGAAGTAGAACAGCCAACGGGATATTTATTCAATAGACAGTATCAATACATGACACACTGATCAATTAGAGAGTCATTCGAAACAGCCGCCAACGCCCATTCTCTCACATCTTTTATACTCTCATCCCACAGTCATGTGTGTTGGGCGTGCGTGTGTGTGCGTGTGCTTGTGTGCGTGTGCGTGTTTGTGTGCGTGTGTGTGTGTGCGTGTGCGTGTGTGTGTGTGTGTGCGTGACAAAAGGGGGGCTTTAATAGAGTTGTTTACCCGATCTCCTAATAACCAGTCAATCCATATCCTGCAGATGTTTCCCTTGGTTGACAATAATACTTTGTTATCCAAAACGCAGGTCAGTCTGACATTTAGGCCTGGCTGTTCCAAACCACCCAAATGACGCCTATCCTGATGTTCTGGCAGGCACTCTCCATGTCTTGTATAACTGACTTTATTTGGCCCCTTAACGGACCTCGTCGTACAAAACAATACATTATCTACACGATGAAAACTGAAGCAGGATCAGTTCGTTTTGTTCAACAATGGCTGCTGTAAATATGTGAGGAGGAAACACCGACCTGACCCGCTGTGTCTGTCTGTCCAGAGGCTCACGGAGCATCCTCGTCCTCTGCACATCCAGCCCTGTCTGCGCTCAGAGTGCTCTGCCACCTGGTGGTCTGCTCTCCGTACTGCGTCTCCACAGTCCTCATGTTGTCTTTGTACCGCCACAGGCCCACAGGTAACACTCACCTGATGCTTTCAGCCAAATGCTAACAACAGCATGCTAACATGCTAATGTTCACCATCTTAGTTTAGCATGCTAACATGCCAAACTAAGATGGTGAACATTAGCATGTTAGCATGCTGAATCACAAATGGCTCATTTTTAACCATATTTATCATCTAACGTCTTAGTTATTCACATGTTCTGTTTAGAAATTGCTTGAATTTGCTTCAGCCCATGTTTCCCTGGTGGGTGTGGTCATAAAATGTTGACCTGATGGTGGCGCTAGATGAAAGGTCAGAGAATCACCTTGTTCTGACAGTTCATCCTGAGGGGAGTCTGAACCACGTGTCATCACCGTCCGTCTGCTGGTTTCTGTTTCAGTCTGGATCAAACCAGATGATTAATAAAATAACTGAACTCTGCAGGAAGGAACCCGCCTGTTTCCATGACAACGTCTCCGCCCGGCGGGGACGATGAGGGACTGGACCATCCGTATGATGATGTCACTGCTGATGTCACCACCGAGCATCATTTTTAAGCTGAACTTTCCTCTTATGTTGTCTTTTAAAGTAAAATTAATGTTTTTTGAAGAACATTTTCTCTTGCTAGTCAATAAAACTGTTTCTTTGATGTGTTTCCTTCTGATTTCGTTATTGTTTTTGTAGAATCAGACATGACACCAGAGTTACCTTCAAAAGTTTTGTAAGTTTCAGCTTGGACAGTCTGAACCTCGTTGTCGCTGCTGTTACCTGCTTCACACACGTTGGTCCAGTGTAAACAAATGTAACTGTCAGTTTGTCAAGAGCTCAGAGTGAAACCAGTTTGAAATGAGCTCAGAAAGTTTCTGTCTGAGCGAAGTTTTCTAAATAAATACGGATCAATGGAAATGTGTTGATCGCAGCAGTGACTGAGGGGAGGGAAGCTGTGTTTTCCTGAAACTGTGAATGCACCTTAATGTTGCCTTAAGAAGGACCTGGAGCTCTGTGATTGGATGTTTCTTGCTGAAATGCACCTTGGGAGTCGAAGATAACTTTTAGCTTTGTTTCAGTATTTTAGTAAAGAACTGCCTGGATAAATAAAGTCGTTGTGGTTTGCTGTGATCAAAGGTTTGGATCAAAGACCAGGACACATTCGTTTTTCATATCGCATGACGTTTTATTGTCAGAGTTATTAAAGCAACTGTAAATAACATCGAAAACACTCTTGTTTAAACACATGAACCGAGTCACATGACACTGACTTTGTTCCAAGGCTGCATTTCCAGTTATGAGTGTTATTACACAACTGAGTGTAACAGCACAAACAACGCACGGTTCATGTTTCCACGCTGGTAAACTTTCAGAGGAGCTGTATTATTTTCAGTTTAGATAACAAACAATAAAAACATAATCATTGTATAATGTCTCTACTTTGTTGACTTCACAGAGATATTGTACTTCTACAGGAACAGGCTGAATGACAGAAATGCAGAATGAGAGAAAGTCAGACAGGAAGTGATGTCGACCGTTCTGGGAATCGTCACTGTCCACTGAGCCAATCATTTCTTGGCAAATCATTTACACACGGCCTCACCCTCAGGAGGCGTGGTCACTTCCCAGGGAATGCTGGGTAAGTAGTTTGCCAGCCACTCCCCCCAGCTGCTCCTGGGCTCCTCTCCTCCTCCGGCTCCTCCTCCTCCCTTCACCTCCCACCCCCCCACCACCCAGTCCAGAGCCTCTCTCCCTCCTGCTGCCTCCCCTCTCTCCTCCCTCAGAATTACACTGTAGCGCTTTCTGGAAACTCCTCCTCCACGCCTCTCTCTGTCCATCCCTTCATCTGTCCTCCCTCCACCTCCTGCAGAGACTCGACGCTCCTCCATCACATCCCTCCATCCCTCTATCTCTGCTTCTTTGCTTAACACACGGTACAGTGTCTTCCTGTACACTCCTCTCTCCTCTCCGCCTCCTCTCTCTGCTTCTTCCCTCCTCGTGGCTCCGCCTCCTGTCTCAGATACAGGGAGGTCTTCTTTCTCTCCGTCCCCTCCTCTCTCACACTCCCTCCCTCTATCTGCCCCCTCCATACCCTCCTCTCCCTCTCTGTGGATGAACAGAACAGAGCGATACAGCGCCGTCACTCCTCCTCCTGCCACCTCCTTCTCTTCACTCCCACTGGAGGTTAGCAGCCTCATTGCCTCACTACCTCCGCCCCTCCTTGCCAGTGCCACACTCAGTGGCTTGTACACCGTCCTGTACCAGGTGACCAACCTCGCCAGAGTGACCAGGGTACACAGCGCCGATGCCACGCACAGCAGCAGGCATCCTGCAAAGAGCCAGGCACAGAAGAGCCCTGCACCTGCGGCCGCACTCCTTCTGCCCGGCTGCTGGCCGCCCAGGTCAACCCTCATCCACGAAGGGACCGAGGTGCCTGTCGTGCCGAACTGGAGGTTCGATGTCATGGCTGAAGGAACAGATTTGGTTGTCCCGACAGGTTTTGTTGGCACAGTGGTCATCGTGTTCGCTGGACTGTTTGGAGTTGGAGGCTGACGAGTAGTCAAGGAAAATGACTTATCAAATGGCCGCTCACTCTTCACCTCTGACCCTGAGGAATTTAACCACTGGTACCATGTGACTACCCGGTAGTACTCAGTGGAGAGCGCTTCCACGTGTGGTAGTGTAGCAGTTGAAGGGGGAGCAGGAGCAGCAGTAGCAGTAGTAGCAGTAGTAGTAGCAGTAGTAGTAGCAGTAGTAGCAGTAGCAGTAGTAGTAGCAGTAGTAGCAGTAGCAGTAGCAGTAGCAGTAGTAGCAGTAGCAGTAGTAGTAGTAGTAGGTGTAGTAGCAGTAGTAGCAGTAGCAGTAGTAGTAGTAGTAGGTGTAGGTGTAGTGGGGGGAGGAGGGGGAGGAGGAGGAATGGCGGTAGCAGCAGGGATAGTCGTAGCAGCAGCAGTTGTCTTGTAAGGAGGGTCAGTGATTATTGGCTGATAGAAGTCTCCGGTTGGTCCCGATTCTTTGGACGGTGAACACAGATCAGATTCTTCCAGGCTTATTACAGGTTTACCCTTCAGCCACTGTGGAGAGTCACACACCTGAGAACAGATCAGAGTGTCTCAGTGCGTCAAAATGAATCACTCGAGTTTAAATATGAATCAAAGCAACAAGCTTTCTGTCCTGGTTTAAAGTTAGGAACTCTCTAGACTTTTCTAAAGTCTCAGTGAGCTTCAGACTCACGAGTTTCTCATTCAACCACATCCAAAAGCTAAACTGTCATTTAGATTAGACTCATGTTCTTTAGCATGTCTTCACTTCCTGTTTGTGGCACTCACCACACTCTCGCCGTCGCTCTTGATGAGCTCCCCGTCCCGGACGTAGACGTTGAGTTCGTAGTCGTCAAGGTATCTGCGCAAGTAACCAAGGGAACAGGAGCAGGCCCAGGGATTGGCTGAGAGGTAGAGGTACGGCACCTCCTCCTTCTGGCTGAACCAATCATCTGGCATCACCTTGATCTGAAATGAAGAGGAAAGGACTGACTTCGTGCTCAAGTGCTTTCTAGGCTCTGTGGTGTGTTCGCTCACCTTGTTGTTCTCCAGGTAGAGGGTCTCTATGGCAGGGAGGGGGTGGAGCATGAGCTCTGGAAGAACTTTGATATGATTGGACGACAAATCCAGGATCTAGAAAGCAGGACAGACGGTCAGAGGAGAGCCACTGAGACTCACAGACAGTTTAAGGTGAAAATCAAGCTAACATGCTACATAACAGCTAACGCTGCTTTGCGTCATTCTGACTTTGTTGACTGTGATTCAACCATGGAAACGTGCTGCTATCACAGCATCCATCCAGTGTTCAAGGTGGTTCATGGTTTTCTTCGTAACTTTCCAACAAGCAGCCTTCATATTATTCTTAGTTCCATCATCACATGCTAACTGTGTAACAACCTACGGACGCAACATGTGTCCGACATTGCAACATGCTATGTTCACATGCAGGTTGCTTCGGTCACGACCTGCATGCGAACACACGGACCTCGAGCTTGCTGAGTCCGGAGAAGGTGCGGTCGCTCAGAGACCCCAGGGCGTTGCTGTCCAGGTAGAGTTCGGTCAGAGCGGGACAGGCAGAGAAGGAGTCGTCAGAGAGGGACGTGAGACGGTTTGAGCCCAGCCGGAGGACGCTGAGGCTGGGCAGGACCGGAGCCGCGCTGGAGGTCACCTCCGGAACCTGGACACACAGAAGGTCGTCAAACATTTGAACAGGACACGTGACTCACTCACAGCTGATGTCGACTGGCTTTAGCTTCATGAGCTGAGTGCAGACACCTTGTTGCCTGTGAGGTCGATCTCATAGATGTCTAAGAAGGTCTGGAAGGAGGACCAGGACAGGCTGGAGAACTGGTTGTTTGGAAACAACAGAACCTAAAAACAGAGAGAATTGAAGAAGAAAAACTTTGAGTCTCCTGTCAAAGTGTCAGCTTATCGGGCTGAAACAGGACGTCTGTGTCTGCTCCTGTCAGTCAAACACTATGAGCCCTGAGAGACAGAATTAACCCTTCAGCAGCCTGTGGTCGGGTGAACCATTCGAATCCCTGTCGATTTGTTCTACCTCACTTACACATTCTGACTGTTCATTAAACACTGGTAAACAAGTCGTCAACATGTCCACAGATGTGAATCCATCCATGTGAACGTCTTAGAGAGCGCTACAGTTGATGTTAGTGTTGAATGGATAGAACAGAAGCAGACTGTTAGTGAATGAGCCTCAGTTGTTGTGCTGCTGTCTGATGGACCTCCGGCCGGTCGTCCCACTGTCGCTCTCTGTCGTCCGTGTCTCCTGCTCTCACCTTGGTCGTGGGTTCGAATCCCGCCGGGACGTCGCTGAAGCCGGCCGCCGTGCAGTTCACCCTCGGCCGGTGGTCCTTGTCCCTGTCGCTGTGGCAACTGGCCAATGCTGTTACCATAGCAACGTGGGAGAGGAGGATGAGGAGGATGAAGAGCTGCATTCTGAAAAAGACCCAGAGCTCCTGTCTGTGTGTCTGAGTCTGAGAGACTGGACACAGCAGGAGGTCTCTGGTGTGTGTGTGTGTGTGTGTGTGTGTGTGTGTGTGTGTGTGGCATGAGTGACAGTTGCTGTGCAGGAAGTGTGATAAGAGTTCAGCTGCTGGTCTGTTGATATGTCAGTGCTGCTGCTCTGTCCCTCTCCATGTTTCTCTCTCTGGATCTTTCTTCTTCTCTTCAGCTTCCTCGCTGTGTTTTGAGTCATTTCCTGCTTCTTTGAGCACAGAAGTATTTCATGTTGTTCAGCAGTTGAGGCTGTGACAAATGTCATTTTTTGACCTTTGAATCTTAAACTGAGTTTTATTCTATGATGTCGTTGCCCTAAAAACTCTCTGTGCATTTTTTCAGCTCTGCAGTTATTAGAAATGTTTGGATCGATCCAACGCAGCTGCCACTGAAATCGAACTCTATAGTTTGATACTAATAATATGAGTGTTGCCTCATAACAGGTCAGGAAAGTCTTTCACTGGACACAAATGTTGTTTTATAAGAAGCATCAAGTGTGTGAAAGGGTTTATCTTTGATGAAGTGTCTGAACTTTGGCTCGAGCTGCTCTGACCTTGTGTCTGCTGAAGATCACAGTTGTGCTGTGATCAGAGATGGAGGAACATTAGGCTCATGAACCTAGCTCAGTGAGCTCTCACAGCCATCGTGCAGGTCACAGGTCAGAAGGGAAACAGTGAAGGAGGAGCTGAGTCGAGTTTCATTTGACAGTTTATTGCCATCATGTCGTCTGCAGGTAGAACCTGAGATTGATCCTGATACAACAACAACAAGAAGAGACTCAACAACCCAACACAGACAGAAAAACAACTGCCAATGGGAGGAGGGCAGGACGATGATGTCATCATGTCCAGAGTCCAGAAGTGACATCGTGCTGTGATGTCACAGATTCTGAGGTTGTGATTGGAGCAGAGGTGTAGGGAGTGGGCGGGGCCGGTCAGTGAACCTGTGCCCCCCGCGGCCCCTCCTCCTCCTCAAACCTCCACAAGAACAAAACTAAACAGACAAGAAGAAGAACGAAAAAAATAAACAGCTTCGTAAAGGAAAAACTTTAGATTATGTTTCTAAATCAACCCTGAAACACACACACACACACACACACACACACAGACACACACACCTGAACACACTCAGACAGTTGCATGAGAGGGAAGAAGCTCCTTTTAGCAGCATCCAAAAGAACCCAATATTAATGACACTTAGAACTTTAGAACGACGATATTAATAAAAGCGATGACGAAGTGATGACATCACCAAGCGAAGGTCGAACACGAAGGTCAGGCTAAAATATTCAGAGGCTAATGAATACACAGAGAAAAGACAGAACAGAAGCTCAAGCTGGACATAGAAAATGTTTTAAAAAAGAACATTTAAAAAAAGGCATAAACAAAAAGGAAACATCGTTTCCCATCAAGCCCGGCGGTGGCAGCAGGTATCAGGATTGTCCTGTGATTGGTCGATTCCAGAGAGAACAGAGCAGAACAGGGCGGAAATAAAACTCTGCTGACGTCATGCTTCTCTGGCCAATCACACTCAACTCTAGTGTTTTTGTCTTCACCTCATCATGGCGACACCCTCCCACTGTGTGGCTCGACGGGGCGCTCCCATTGGTTGGTTCTGACCTTTTGACTAAAGGTCTTAAAGTCACGGAGCGCGAAGGCGCTCCACTCGTCCTCTCCCACAGTGCCTTGCTCTGTGTGGGCGGGGCTTAGGCAGTGCTGCAAACTGGCAGCTCCTCCCAGCAGTAAACAGGTCGTCACTCAGGACAGAAGGAAACACCACGGCGGCTCCCAAGCTGACAAATCTGACGCTGCGTTCAGGTTCACGTGGAAGTGGGAAATTTGTGTTTTGTTGTACATTTCAGAGCCGCAGTGAACTCAGAATCTTAATGTGTCGTCAAGATCAGCTGATGTTCTGCTCAGTGACAGATTCTTAATCAGTTCAGTCATTTTCAGACGACACACATCTGCTGCTTTTCTCTTTTGACTGAAACAAACTACTGGAAGACGTCACGCTTCTTTTCTTTCCCATATCTGGTTTAAACGATTCACTGATAACGAAAACAGCTAAACACTGATGCTGAAGCATCACAAGTATATCAACAACCACCTGTCTCTGAAGTCAAAAGGAAAAAGCCACAATCTCCATCTTGCTGACGTCTCAGGAGGCAGCAGGTTCCTCCTCGTCCCGCCTCATCATCACACGTGTCAGTGTCTGTTACTACTTCAAACACAAAGCTCAGTGGATCTCACACTTCCTCACATCACTGCTCGTCCTGTCTCCCTCCTCGGGACTCACTCAGTACTACATATCCCATAATCCATCAGGTTTCCTGTTCCTATATCTCCCATGAGCCATCACATGTCAGGTATCACTTACTACATTTCCCACGATTACTCCGGACAGTGAAGGTGAGCAGCCTGTTTGAAAATAGATTCATCTTCATAAAAACTTCAAGACAAACAAAGTCAAAGTTCAAATATACACACACAACTCAAACAAAGATTCAACGTGCAGGTCTGTCGCAGCTCCTGCTCCTCTTCCTCCGAGAGCCCGACGGTCAGCGCTGACGCCTGCACCTCTGTACAGCAGTGAGTCTGTCGGCCCCCCGCTCTCCTGCCGGAGGCGCCACAGAGCAGCTTTCTTTGGTTTGTACTGAGCGCCGGCGCATTCATGTCACATGGGAGAGACGGTAACGACGCCGCTGGAGGTAAAACATCAGCAACATGTCGGAGTCATTCTAAGGTTTAATGCAGTAAAATCTTCAGTCCTTTAAAAACACACTGATTTTAACGGAGTTTATCTTAATGACTGAGTCATAACCTGCACTCAGATTCTGTTCAGCTACCGACAGCAGCCTGTTGAGTCCGGGATCTGTATCTCAGCCAATCAGAACATGAGTCTGCCTTTCAGCACACTCGATAGTCTGTAGTGTAGTTTGTAAAGCACAAAGATGGATTTGCTGGTTTCAGCTTCTCAGACGTGAAGGTTTGATCTTTACACTGTAAAATGTTCCGTTCAGTCTGTCTCTATCAGTATTTAATGATATTTAACTCCATCATCTGCTTTTTCAGTCAAAGTAATAAAATAACCTTAGTGTAAACTGGTTAAACTGAGGTCGGTGTGTTAAACACTTCCAAGCTGTTACTGATCTGCACTGTGGTTCCCATATAACATGAATGCTGCCTTGGCTAAGCTAGGCTAGGCTAGGCTAGGCTAGGCTAATACTTTCCCCTGTGCAAAACTTGCCTCGTGCAGCACTTCACTACATTTCATATTAGCCTGAGAAGCTAAATAGCCACCCATTGCTCCCTGCTCAGGCTAACTCATTAGCCCGAGCTAACACAGACGCCACAGGCTGAGCCAGGCTAGTTAGCCTCCTGGGCTGACAGCGGCTCAACGTCCGGAGCTGAAACTCTAAAGAAACACCTGGCCAGGAAGAACAACCCAACTTCACCTTTAAGTAAAAAACAGCTTCAACGGGAGAGTAACTAGTCCCAGGAGCTTAGCTTTAAGGCACCTCGTTATAAAGAACTGATCAAGACCAGAAAATCAGCAATCAATAAAATCAAAAACTAAATCTGAATGAAACAAACTTCCGTCCTGTTAAAAACCTAAAGTGAAAGAATCCACATTTCCTAAAACAGTGTCGCTATGGCAACAGCTAACCCATACTGACATTAGGCTAGGAGCAAGCTACACGTACACACACACACACGCACACGCACACACACACATACACACACGTCAGGACCACTCTGTGTCCTGCAGCCAATCAGAGGCCTCCCGGGGGTCAGAGGTCAGATGGGGGTCTCCTTGTTGTTTTTGAGGTCCGGTGCGCTGAACTGCCGTCTCATCCTGGGCGGGGTGGTGAAGCCCCACCCCCCCTGTGGCGGCCCCGCCCCCAGCATCATGTCGGCAGGAGGGGGCGGAGCCCCAGAGCGTGGCAGGCTGTGGTAGTTGTGGTGAGGTCCTGGCTGGAATGGTGCATTGTGGGGGTTGTAGTAGGGATGGTGATGGTACTGATGGTGCGGGTGCTGATTATAATGGAAGCCTCCGTCTCTGTCCCTCCCTCCTCCTCCTCCTCCTCCTCCTCCTCCTCTGCCCCCTCCTGGCCCGGGCGACAGACCTCGTCTCTGTCTCGGTCGCCCCTGGTGACCGCCATGCTGGTCGTTGTCATAGTTACTGTTGCCGTGGGTGGAGCTGTCCAGAGAGTTGCGGCGGTGGCGGCGCTGGTGGTTTTGGTTGTTGCCCTGGTGGTGGTAGTAGAAGCCGCCCTGGTTACGCTGTTGCCAGGCGCGATGAGGGCTGGGCGTGCGCATGTGAGGGGGGGGCGGCTGCAGGGGGAGGGGCAAGAGAGCAGGAGACTGACCCTGAGGAGGAGGAGGGGGTGGAGGAGGTGAGGGAGAGCCTTTACCCTCCAGTGTTCCTCCTCCTCCCTCCTCCCTCTGCTCTCCCCCATCTCCTCCTCCCTCCCCCAGACCCAGAGCCTGCAGGGCGGCGCTGGCCGGCCCCCAGGACAGACGGTGGGCGGGGTTACTCTTGAAAGGGAACTTGAGCTTGCACTCCTGGGGAGGGATGAAGCGCCCGGTCCCGGGGAGATGAACGGGGACGACGGGGGAGTTCTGACCTGCAGGAGGGGGGAGACAAAGAAGATCGGTCAGGCGTCCTGTTGGAACCTGAACCTGCCCAACAACAGTCCATGTGTTAACCCCTGACACCACTGACCCTGGATTTGGTTCTGTCCTCGCAGCTTCTTGGTGATGTTCTGCTGCTGCAGGTTCAGGATTCGCTGCTGCTCCTGCTTCAGCCAGCGGAGGCGTCCTCTCCTGAACGCCGGGTCCTCGTCCATCAGTCGCTTCACCCTGACCTCCGGCTGCAGGGGGCTGTCGCCGGCCCCGCCCCCGTCTCTCTGAGGTGACCCGTCCTCTTCGCCGTTCACAGCATCGTCCTGTAAAAGAGAGGAAATCAGAGGGGATCCACAGAACCACAGCTTCCTGTCTGAGGGAGCAGCACCGGTGAACGCACCTGAACAGGTATGATGCTCTCCATCTTGATCATTCTGTCTCTCAGAGCTTTGATCTCCTCGTCCTTCATGTTGTTCTGCAGCTTCACCTCCTGGAAGAGTCCAAGTCGTTTACTTTATCGAGAGACGCCTCGAGAGCAGCACAATGAAGGACGACTGAGCTGGTCTGACTGTCTGTCTCTGCCTGTCTGTCTGCCTGTCTCTCTCTGTCTGTCTGTCTGCCTGTCTGTCTCTCTCTGACTGTCTGCCTGTCTCTCTCTCTGTCTGTCTGTCTGCCTGTCTGTCTGTCTCTGCCTGTCTGTCTGCCTGTCTCTCTCTGTCTGTCTGTCTGCCTGTCTGTCTCTCTCTGTCTGTCTGCCTGTCTCTCTCTCTCTGCCTGTCTGTCTCTCCGTCTGCCTGTCTCTGTCTCTCTCTCTGTCTGTCTGTCTCTCTCTGTCTGCCTGTCTCTGTCTCTCTCTCTGTCTGTCTCTCTGTCTGTGTGTCTGTCTCTCTGTCTGTCTCTCTCTGTCTGTCTGTCTCTCTCTCTCTCTGTCTGTCTCTCTCTCTCTGTCTCTCTCTCTCTCTCTGTCTGTCTCTCTCTCTCTGCCTGTCTGTCTCTCTCTGCCTGTCTCTCTCTCTCTGCCTGTCTGTCTCTCTGTCTGCCTGTCAGTCTCTCTCTGCCTGTCTGTCTCTCTCTGCCTGTCTCTCTCTGTCTGACTGTCTGCCTCTCTCTGTCTGTCTGTCTCTCTCTGCCTGTCTGTCTCTCTCTCTCTCTGCCTCTCTCTCTCTGCCTGTCTGTCTCTCTCTCTCTCTGCCTGTCTGTCTCTCTCTGCCTGTCTCTCTCTCTCTCTGCCTGTCTGTCTCTCTGTCTGCCTGTCACTCTCTCTCTG
>JBBMOC010000753.1:0-20865 GCA_037975185.1 Centropyge bicolor
TCATATTTATATGCAGAAGTTTGACATATTTGCCTCTGAGAGTTTTTATAGTTTTTCATTTACTGTGATGGACAGTGCAGGATTTGCCTATTGATTTTTTTTTTTTTTTTGCCATGTATTTTTCATATTTCTATTTGTTCATTCACTCTGACATTGAAATAAATAGACTGTTTGCTGGGAGATTACTGTCACTTTGTTAAAAAGTTATTCAAAGTTGGTTTGTTTGTTTTTTAGCCTCAGTCTCCAGAGGCATCTAAGCAGCTCATGCTATAGCCATCATAACCTGAGCCTGTGTATTTGCATTTTTAAGGCATTGTGCATCACGATTATGTCACACAGAATGATACCATTCCACCAAATCTATAGGGTTAGTTAGTTTAATTTCTGGTTGGTTATGAGAAAACAAATATATGATGCTTTTTGTACTTTTTTGAACACCACAAAATAATAACACCTCTATATCTTACAGGTTTCTTAACTATTCTCCCACTTGAAATTTTGACACAAAAACACGTCTGTTCTTGGGACATTGTAATGATCTTTATCCTGTGTTGTTTTTTCGAATTTCAATCTCAGTCTTATGCTTTGCGTGTGTGTTGGCTTTCTGCAGCTCCCGTTTCTTCAACAGCAATTTCCATCTGGAGTTTGCACTATGACTGATTTTGTCTCTGAACTGTCTCCAACATGTCCACCATGGTCAAAATGCAGTTTTTGTTCCAGTGTTTCCTTGACTGGTTTGGTTACTGTATTTAGAAAAGTGTGGGATAGCGAGCCTCCCTAAAGAGAACTCAAAAGCATGCTGCCCCCCCTTTACCCCCCCCAATTATCATTACTATTATTACTGTTATTGTTGTCGCTTTGTATGTTCCACACAGGCTTGAAAAAGGGTTTAAGCAATAAATGCTATACACATCTTTATTTTTGTAAACATCTTAAACATGTTTGTATGTTCTTAAACATATTTTTAAAACATTTTAATCATCTTTATCTCTGTGTGTGGATAAATATCTTTTTTAACACATTTTTAACATCTGTATGTTTTAACATCTTTATGTTTTAACTTTTTTTTAAACACATTTTAGCATCTGTTTTTAGCATATTTTAACAGAGCTTTTTAATATCTTTTTGAATACATTCAATTTAAGGCCTCTTTGAGTTTACATGGTCACATACTGTCGTTAGCTAGCACCTCTTTGCAGATAACACTCTGTGGCAGCGGAGCATCATCAGGACCAATACATGAAAAGCCAAACTTTAAATAATCAGGGTCATACTTCCTCTGTTTTCTGCTCGCCCCAGACTCTGTGCCCTCTCTCACTTTCACCTGAGATACTAAAAGTCGATCCATCTTGTCTCTTGTCAGACGTTTACACTTTTTTTTCTTTTCAGGTTTATTTTTTCACTTGCTGCGCCTCCCCTGAAGCCCTCTGGCGCCCCCCAGGGGAGACGTGCCTCACACTTTGAAAACCGCTGTCCTACATCATCTAATGGTTCAAGAAGGCAAGCCAGCGTCCTCCTTTATCTCCATATGCTTACTTAGCACGAGCGTGACTGTTTGAACTCCTCTCTCCGCCAGTCCATTTGACTCTGGATAGTGCGCCTTGATGTGATGTGTCTCCTTTGAAAACTTCTTGAACATACCTGAGGTGAAGTGAGGAGCATTACTTGAGATCGTCACATCTAGAGAACCATGTCTCACAAGTGATTTCAGATTTGCAGTGACAGCTGTGCTTGAGTGTCTTTTCTCAGAAACTCCATGAAGAGTGATACTGTGCAATGAGTAAGTCCACCCATCCTTCCTCTATGCCACACTGTGTGGCTGCAGTGGCTTTTCAGATTGTGCCCTCCTGAATGTGTTACACACTGAACAACTGCTCGTCGTCTCTGTTATTTCTTTGGACACTCCTTGCCAAAAGAGCAGATCCATCGCTCTCTCCTCCTGCAGTTTTAAGTCCCAAAGTGACTCATGAATGCGATCAAGCATGTCCGGTCTCAGTGACTGTGGTACGATGATTCAGTCTCCCTTGAAGATGATTCCATCATAACACGTTATCTCTTCTCTAGGGGTCCAATAGTCTTGGATGTTTCTGGGGATTTGGCTTCTTCTTTTTGGCCAGCCTGTGTGTACCACCTGTCTCAGTGTCTGAAGTGTTTCATCATCAGTTGTCTCCTCTCTAATGTCTTGTAGCTTGTCAGCAGACACAGGCACACTTGCTGCAATTATATGCACACGAGTCTTGTTATCTTGGTGACCTGCTGCTGGGCCTGGTATGTATGCTTTTTATTAGGGATGAGCGAGTACACCACTATCTGTATCTGTATCTGTTTAACCATCTACATTATCTGTATCTGTATCTGTATTCGGAGTGGGCGTGGCCTAAACAGGAAGTGAGTGCAGAAATGGGTGAGGCTTAAAACGGTACATTATTTATGTCTGAAATTGATATGCATTGATCAGAAGTCGCTAATCTACTGCATTCAAAGCCTATATACAGTATATCTCAATAATATTTATAATATTATTTTCATGAACTGCAGAGAGAAAGTGCATGCAGCCACATACAATAAAAATATTAATATAGGCTACTTTGTGTGTTCAGCTATATGTGTGTATGTGTGTAAATGGTCTGTGAGACTGTTTATTTTTTAATGATCTATGTGAACTTGGTGATTCATGCAAACATCCAGTGATGGCAAACAGGGAAATAATATGTCAGCCTTGTTCACTGTATTCTTCTCAAAAGCACCGCGTTCAGTACGAGCAAAGTTTTTCAACTGACTTCATATCACCAGCCAAACTAAGAGCAAGCAGACGGTAAAAAAAAAAAAAAAAAATCCGACCGGAGCGGAGGCATTTACCGACACCACGCGAGCCGTTTTCAGCTCTGTCTTGTCAAATGCACAGCAGGTATGTTGGGAGAGACGTGCAGAGACCATACAGTCTATGGCAGAGACGTGTCTGTGTAGGGAGGGGCGGGCGCTGTGTGTGACTGGCCAATCACAGAGCGCGAAGACAGTCAGTTCCACAATGAGGATTTTCCTTCAGCACGAGCACAGATATTGACGGATTTTACTCGTATCATAATCGTATTCGTCAAACATGCTTTATCCGTAACGGATACTATCCCTACTTTTTATAAGGTGTCTGTGTTTACCAGTAGGGATGAGCGAGTACACCACAATCTGTATCTGTATTCGTATCTGTTTAACCATCTACATTATCTGTATCTGTATCTGTATTCGGAGTGGGCGGGGCTTAAACCGGAAGTGAGTGCAGAAATGGGTGAGGCTTAAAACTGTACATTATTTTAAGTCTGAAATTGATATGGATTGATCAGAAGTCACTAATCTACTGCATTCAAAGCCTATATACAGTATATCTCAATAATATTTATAATATTATTTTCATGAACTGCAGAGAGAAAGTGTCAGATACTGCATTGAGCCATATACAATAACAATATTAATATGGGCTAATTTGTGTGTTCAGCTTTATGTGTGTATGTGTGTAAATGGTCTGTGAGACTGTTTATTTTTAATGATCTGTGTGAACTTCATGATTCATGCAAACATCCAGTGATGGCAAACAGGGAAATAATATGTCAGCCTTCTTCACAGTATTCTTCTCAAAAGCACTGCAAAGTTTTCCAACTGACTTCATATCACCAGCCAAACTAAGAGCAAGCAGACGGTAAAAAAATAAAAATAAAAAAATCCGACCTGAGCGGAAGCATTGACCGACGCAACGCGAGCCGTTTTCAGCTCTGTCTTATTAAATGGACCGCATACGTTACGAGAAATGTGCAGAGACGTGTCTGTGTAGGGAGGGGCGGGCGCTGTGTGTGACTGGCCAATCATAGAGCGCGAAGACAGTCAGTTACACAATGAGGATTTTCCTTCAGCACAAGCACAGATATTGACGGATTTTACTCGTATTCGTCCAAAATGCTTTATCCGTAACGGATACTCGTCTGAAACGGCTCATCAGCTTTTTTACACTTTGGCTGCAGATTAGCATGTTAAAAACTTGTCATCCGCAGTTAGCCTTCTACTGATGATGCCATATCTCAAATAATAATTTGCATCTTTTAGGGTTGATGATATAAGCAGCATGATACATCTTGCGGCAAAAGTGTGTGTTTTTCTTCTGTGTGAGTGGAGTGGCTGTGTGTTTCTCCTCGTTCTGATTTCTGCTGTTCGTCTCTCTCTTCATTCTCACCACCAGGCCTTGAAAGCAATAATTTCCACGAGCTTCCTCCTTTTCTTAGAAGTCCAAGATTTTTTGCCAAATTCTGGCACAGTCTCCGGAAAAATCACAAAGAAATCCCCGGTTAATATCACATGCAAATACAATTGAATCAGTGGACCTCAAGACACACAAGCACTCTTATCATCAGGAGAATATACAGTTGCAGACAGTTTGGAGAGGCACGCTTGTGGATGTGTGGGTGTGTGCATGTAAAAGCTATGTTTTTCTGTGAGTCCGTGAGTGTGCTCAGGAGAAAAGCCTATAAGCAATACTGGCACTGGCTAATACTCGGCCACGGTGTAACCCTTGTTAAAGAGGATGCACATTGACTTGAGGTACATCAGCTAGATCCTAGATGGTCAGCCAATGAAGGTATCATTTTGCCCTGGGTTTTGCCTTCCAGGCTACATACAGGCTGCCCTATATTAATGGTGAAGGTTGATGTGGCAAGGAATACTTACAGACACTACACAGGGCTAAAACAATGTATCGGCAACTTCATTTTTTCCAGTACTATTTTTTTGAACAATTAATACAGCATTATCCATAAGAAAGTATCAGATATTTATAGGAAAGCTAAAAATTGTTTTAAGTTCAGTCAGTGCATTAAGGTATTACATTACAGGTCTGTATAGCATTTCTATCCTTTGTTATACTGAACGTTGAGATGAACTTCATTAGAATTATCCTAATAATCTGAGTTATTTTAGTTATTCTGTATTGACAACAAAATCACACAGCAGCCATTCAAGGAAGAAAGGTAAGTAAAAGATTTCAGGAACAACTGGTACACAAGCTAAACTAATGTCTCTGAAGTATAATCTGTAGTCTACCTCTTATATTTTCTATTACCCTTGTTTACCACATGCCATGTTTTACCTATGATATCAAAGTAGATCAGATGTATTCACATAGCCTGCTGTCAAACCAACAGTATCAACAGATAGCAGTGTTGCAAGTTCATGACAGTTTCTCTGACAGAAGATCTTTTAATAAGGAGGAGCACATGGCAACTCATTAAAACTATTAAAACATTTAAACTACTATAATTTTATGGGGGTTTAAAGAAAATATGTGGCCAGCTGCCAATAACATGACATTGATGAGGCCGCTAATGGAGGTGACAGTGTGTGAAGAGGCAGATGAGAGAGGGTCCAACCAGCCAGCTTGTGCACACAACAGTGACCACAGCTGAATGTGTCACCTCTTGCTCATAAACCCTCTATTTTGCCTGTGCACATGTAAAATGACACTCAATAATAAAACGTAACATTACAGATTGTGTGTGGTACTTTTTACACATTGTAATTCTACTACATACAACACTGAAATATGTGTCCTGTGAGAAGTGCCTCTCCTCTAATGCACCTCTTGAGGTTTCTCCCTTTTCTCCATTTCCTTTTAAAGGTTTTTTTTTCTGTTTTGCTTTTTCAGAAACCAGGGAGTAACAATAAAAGGGGCTGTATGTCTTATATATTGTAATGTCTTTTTGTGACCCGAGGTATGATTAATCCTGCTAATATAAATACAGTACTATAGAAACTAACTGGTGTGATAAAACAATGTTTAACTTGATAGCCTCTATCACTGAAGCTATGTTTTTTGCCAGTCACAGGCCGCTACAAGTGCCCAAGTTCAGGCAATGCCTCTGTCGTCAACAGGTCGATAAAGCCGCTGTGTAAGTGCACAGAAACTACCGTCCCTGTGTCGCACACAGAGGCTTACATTATGTTTAGAGGTGGCCTTTGGCATGACAATCTCTGTGTGCCCATTATGTCGTCAGACAGCAGCGAGAAAGAGAATACACACTACTCTCACAGTCGATATCCATCTCAATATGGCACTGTTTGGCAAAGTGCTTCTGGTCTCTTATGCCAGTGAGTCATTTGTCAGCACTCACTTGGGTAACAGCAACTATGGTGGGCAGACCCACTAACTCCAGTTCATCCATCACTGAAAGCAGATATATTGCCACATACTTGAGCCACATGCCAGCCAATCCAATCAAATACACTCGAACGCTGTCTGAACTACAAACTGCAATTAACGTTTTGCTCACTCCCAGGAACAACTCAGCTGGATTAAAAGGCAACTTTACAATTGGCTGATGTCTTTCTGGTAAATAGCTGATTACCTGAACATTATATGACTCATAAGCATAAGCATACTTACAGAAATGCATATTCCACTAGTATACATCAGAATATGGAGATCAGTACACCCCGGTGAGATGTATAATACCATGAAGAGATTACCACATCCCCTCTGATGCAGGAGGCTTTGTTTTTTCAGTCATATAAGAGAAAATGCTAGGGGACAAATGCGACCATACAGGAAGGATTCCTGTAGCATAATGTTATTCCTTTCCAGGAGACGATGGTGTGAAAATATAGGGGCTTTGCCTCATTTGCATTCTACAGCCATTCCCCCCCTTCGCTTTCCTGCATGCAGAAGAAGCTCAAAATAAAACTTTTGCATGTTGATGTTTACATGAGATCCCAAAAATGAATGTTGTGTGGACTTCTTCCAGACTTCTTCCAGTCCACGTAGTGTGCAGTACAAACACATGACAGACTGGAATGAGAATATTGGATTACACCATCTTATGAAAAAGAAAAAAACTTGAAAAATGTCATTCATAGACTTGAAATTATACTGAATACAGATGGAAATAAATGCCACATTCCTTTCAGTCCATAATATATATTTGAATGCATTTTAAATTCAATTTTGACAACAATTGTTCTCAGTTGTTCTCACTTATTATAATGAATACTTAAAGCTGAGCTAATTAATGTTGTCATTGTGATAAAAACAGAGGCTGAAACCTACTTAACCTGCTTTGTTGTGTTTTAAAGTCTTTTTAAAGCTGACTGGTTTGGTTTTTACATTTAATAATATACTTGACCCACTGTGTTAATGGCTCTAGCTGTTTCCAGCAGCAGGCAGCCATGTCCAGCACAGAGCCACTGTAAGCTACCTGCCTTTAGCACCAAGCAACAGATGGACAAAGTAGTGACAGTTAGCTGGTAAAATATTTAGCAAGCTAAAGATACAGATTTCTGTTGGTGGAGACAAAAATAGCTCTCAATGTGTTGGTATTCAAAAGGTGAATATTGCACAATCTTCAGGTGGCCAGACTGCTAATGAATGAAGTTTTACCACTTGATTCAGGAAGAAAGACCACGCCTCAAACTTATCTCATTTCCGTACAGCAAGTCCTTAATCACACCATATCCGTTTCCTTGCCCTTTGACTCAGCTTTACATGAAACGCGACACACAAGCAAACAACCTACCTGCAACAATGGACCATGAGCTCCTCCTCAATCCATCTGACAGTGACCTCATTTTCAAAGTCTTCACGGACTTTCAACTAGGGCTGCACAATTAATCAAATTTTAATCACGATCACGATTTTGGCTGCCACGATTAAATTAAGATGATCGTCAGCGATTTTAACATTTAAAAAGCGAGCTCTGTTGCATGTCAAATCAAGCACTTTCTCAACCCAATAGTCAGCCAACCACCAGGGGGCGACCCATAGGTTAGGGCCTCATCATTACGCTGCCTAAACAGCAAGCGAGCGAACCCTGCAGCAGCGGCAGCTTCAAATGAATAAACTGTGAGAGAGTGCAATGTCGGGAGCAGCAGGCAGTGACAATGAGGAGCCGCTAGTGCCTCGTAAAGGAGCAACATCTACTGTTGACCCTTTTCCACTGCGCTGGTGCTAGTGCTAGTTCGGAGCCAGTGCCTGACTTAGCACCAGTTCTTCGTGTTTCCACCACGTAAGCACCAGCTCCAGGTGCTAAAAGCCGGTGCTTAACAGGCACCAACTCTTCGCTGGTCCAGAGCTAAGCACAGACTACGTCAGGGGCTGGGGGCGGGGTTATCGTTAGTGCCGGTAGCCAGTTTCCAAATCGCAATTGCGGCCGGCTTTCGGGCTGGGACACACAAGCGGTAATTTGTGTTCGTCTTCGCCAGGACGTCCCTGGTCTGATCGCAGATATATTGAACTGACTCCACTAAATCCCTGTCTGTGTCCAGCGCCAACCCAGACAACCATAACAGCAACTCTGCACCGGGCGACACCGTATCCATCCACCTCTCAAAGACACGCTGAAATAACGGATGCAATAAGGCCGGTTTTCTGTTTGTTTGCACTTTATAATTGCATTTTCCAATAGCATATTTATTTTTGTTTTATTTATATTTATATTTATTTACCCTTTGTCTTTGGGTGAATTTTAGTTTATTGTTTGATTTATGATTATTTTAAGTTTCAATTTGAAGACTTGTTTGTTTGTTTTTTTTAAAGTGCAATAAAAAGGTACGTTTTACCTAAAATAATGAATAATCGTGATTATTAATCGTGATTACAATATTGATAAAAATAATCGTGATTATCATTTTGGCCATAATCGTGCAGCCCTACTTTCAACTAAACACCCTCACTCCCCCAGCTTCCAGCGCACTTCCGGGTTCCCAGCGCAGCGTCCAAAGCAAGGTGGATGACGCAGGGGCGGATCCAGATTAATTTTAGTCGGGGGGCACGGAAGGTACAACAGATATTTTGGGGGGGCACTGAAAAGTTATAAAAAAAAATGAATATATGACCTTTTCATTTTGGACTATTAACATTAAAATTATGATGGACATGTTTCCTTGTTTATGTGAATTGCAACAACATCATCATCTGCAACATCTGCCTGTTATGTAAAACTTGTAAGATCAAGGATAGTATCCTAAGGCCAATTAAGTGACAAATATTGTCTAAGACCAACACTATTTACAACCCTGTCAAATTTCACTTCTTATAATGTTTACTATGTGCAGTAATGTACGTTTTAAAATAATAATAAAAAACAATAACAATACTCCAATATTCATAGGTCATATATTAATGCACAGCTCAGTAAACAACATAGTGTTCTGCACAGAAATGAAAAAGCAGCTCCCAATATATTTTTACAGTGAGGAATATTATTTACTCTTAATAAGTACCTAGTGCTGAGCTCTGGTCCTTAAGCATTTTAGTGTTGTGCACAGTAATCAGTCTTAATCAGAATAAGCATCAGTACATTTTCTTAGTGCAATTTCAAAGTCCCTTTCTTTTTTTTTTTTTAAGGCAAAAACACTTCAAAACAACTGTATTTTGCGATTTCCATGTCGGCAATGCAGGGTAGCAATCAAAAGATCGGAAGAACGTCCTTGGTGCATTCAGTTGCAGTCGGACAACAAAGCTGCGTTCCACCATTTTCAGCTACTGACCACTCCATTGGAACATTTGTCCTCCGCCATGCAAGACGCCATTCTCAACAGCATTGCCCCTCGAGCACTCTCTTCATACCTGACCGGATGGAACTGCTTCAAAGTTTCCTCCCCCTCCTCTTCCCCTCATCCCTCACCCCATCCCCTCATCCCTTCATCCATGTTTCCCTTCATCCCTCCATCCCTTGACCCCTACCCCTTCCTCCCCATCCCTAGTCCATTCCTCCAATGTTATCATTATAAACATGTATTAAACTATTATAAATCCGTATCTCCTTTGGTGTGGTCTTTGCTAATGAATTCAGATTTTATTTTTTAATTTTTATGCTACACATAAAAACAAAATAGTGTTTCACTGCACGGTAACTGCACTGTGTCAACATAGTTTGCATTAAATTTTAAAAGCCAGAACATTTTTATTTCACTTTCATTTGATCAATGCTTACATAGAAGCTTTTGTCAGAGAGGTTGTTTGGTTCATTCCTATTTGCTCATTGCATCCAACTCTGATAATGCTATTGTAATGAAAGGCAGCCAGCCTACTGTCCAAGGCTGCCTCCTTGTCCAGCTTGCCACTGGATGGCATCAAAGGCAACCAAAATTTCAGAGGAAAAAATTCTGGCTGGGACATACACCAACTTTGACAAAAGGTAATTGTGCACACTCACTCTTCCTCACCCTCACATACACTCTCAAAACTCAAATCTCTTAATTACACAAGGAACAATCTGGGACAAATTACAAAACTTAAAATGTGTTCTCTTGTTTTCAGGGCAAAGAGATGTGAAGGAGTTTGTAGAGTTCACAGACTCTGACAACCTCCGCCTGCTGAGATACTGCGGTACCAGCTTAGTCTACTTACATGCACACAGACAATACTGAACCAGTGTGATGGAGTGTAGAATTTTAACACTAGATTCACCATAATTTGTTATAGTGTTTGCGCTGCTTTTTTCACCATATATTCCTACCCTATACTCCCATATCTGTAGGCGTACTTTGACAGTCATGAAGAGTTGGAGAGGAATGTCAGAGTTCACGATCTTGCAAGCTAGATCCGAGATCCAGTTATGAAAACATACATTATGTTCCCGAGTGTTGCCCTCAAGCCTTTAGCTGATTTAATCTTGCCTCTCAGGTGAGTCTCATGATTTCTCGAGACAATATCAGAGTAACAGATTACTAATCTTTTCCAGCCTGAGAGAAGTCTTGTGCCTAAAATGCCACTATCTAATGCATATTTTTTACTATGAGAACCTTCTATGAAGCAATTCTGTGAAAGACGTTCTTGAAAGACTTGAGAGTGCTGCATCTCACTTGACATCACTCCAGGGACTGCTTGCAATTATGGACATTTTTCCAGTTGACAAAAAAAGCAATTGGCAAGATATACTTTGAGTATTAGATAGCATTAGCATTAGATAGTAACACTGTTGTTTTATTTCATTGTGGTGAGGCTGCGGGCCCTGTTCCCTCATCTGAGCTTGAATGAGGACAGACTGAGAGAGGAATTCATTGACTGCCAGGTGACAGATAGCAAACAACTCCCCCAAGAGTTCCCACCGAATTGACAGATTCTGGGGCCTTGTAGGCGAGGACATGAGGTTCAGTGAGCTGACAAGACTTATGAAGGCTTTGTTATGCATTCCACACAGCAATGCTCGTCCTGAAACGATATTTAGTATGGTGAAAATATTATTACAGAAGATAGAATGGTATCGGACAACAGTTCTGTTTGTGCTTTCCTGTCATGTAAAATCAACCACAGTGGTCAAGCTCAGAGCTACATTCCTTCTCAGAGTGTGTTGAGGAATGCAAAGTCTGCGCCCTGTGTGTACACAACTAGTCTCCCGAGGATGCAAGACATGCCTAATATGAATAAAATGGTACCCCCATCCATTCTCTCACTCACCCTATCTCTCCCATCCATTTATTATAATCATTTGTCTCACTTACCAGCAGCCTCTCTCAAAATCACAACAGAAGCATAATGTGTAAGTCGTGTGTGCATATTCTCATTCAACTAATACACAAACTTGTAAGTACTGAATTTTCACATATATATTGCAAGGATGTTTACAGCATTTCACAACCAGGTGTCGCATTCTGACCACCAAACTAAAGTCACTTACTTAATATAGGAACTATTTAACTATTTTCGAGCAAGAGGTTGTTTAGTGGTGAGAACTCAGCTGTGGTACCCTTGACTAAATCTAAGGGAAGTATGGTCCATGGTAAGGGTGATTGGATGGCCTGGGTGGGTCGCTGAAAAATACCCCTTATTCTCCAACCCCAATGTTAACATGTATGTCACAGTTAAAGCATTAACTGACTCACCAGCTTTCTAGATGTGATGAAATCCAAACAATTCATTCTGAGCTGTAGAGGTGTGCGATACTGCAAGATTTGGTATCGATCCAATACCAAGTAAATACAGGGCCAGTATCGCCGATACTGATACCGATGCCAATGCAGATACTTTTAATATTTAAGGTTGATGTACCATCACACTGCTGACCCTTAGGTGTTTTTGTGATTTTTCCTTGGGATTTTTTTGTTATAACCCAGGACAGAATTTGGGCGACTGCAAAATACTTTATTATCAAAAACAGAAGCAATAGAGCAGTAAGTAAAAAAAATTCCCCAAACATTGTTATGTGTGCATTTAAAAAAAAAAAATTATTTGAGAGCAAATTAAAACAAAATCTTTTTAGAGGTAGAGAGTTGAGAAACTACAATACAAATATAAAATTACATTTCCCCCCCTCAGTGCACTTCTTTTCTGGATTTTTCTCAATTAAAAAAGTGTACAAAACTATCAGACCACAATAAATGTTATAAAAAGTTACGTGACGGTACAACATCAGAGCACAAGAGGGGGAGGAGAGAGAGAGAGAGAGAGAGAGTGAGACAGAAGAAGCGGCAAGTCCAGCACAAGCATATACAAGAGCGAGACTGACATTAAAGTATCGATCTTATCACACTAGTATCGATCTGATAGCGATACCAACTTGGTATCGATACTATCGATATTTGGATCGATCTGCCCACCTCTACTGAGCTGCCCCTCCACGTAATGCCACAGCAAACACAACGATGATGAATTTATTGCATATAATCTCAACAGGAAATCAAGTTTCTATGTACTGTATGATCTTTAGATATGATCATGCAAACCAATCATATCAGTGCTTCATTAATAATGTTATGTTAATGAACCTGAAACAGCCTGTTTTAATAGAACTAGAGGTGGAACTGGTGCACGAAACCAAATAACTATTGGTCTAACCTACAGGGAAAAATGTAATGCAGGTACTTCACAGTGGTTATAGCAATTTGTGGGGGAAAAAAACCTTGGGAGCATAGCTCGCCCTTAAACTTTTCTTATCAGCACTGGGTAAGTAAAGAATCCACATTCTCCACACTTACTGAAAGAGAGTAACATTTTACTCTGTGGAACAGTAGACTGTGTGTGTAAGTTCATGCACGTCTGCATGAGAGACTGTAAATTATGAAGCCAAAAAGGTTGAAAATGACAAAGGTTAATGAAGCGTATATGTGCCGGCTGGAAGACATTTAAGATATGTGTAAGGAATGCTTGAGTTAATTCCACCACCGCAGTACCGTAAATACTCAGAGATAGAATATTAATGAATTTAGCTTCATATTTTCCATTTCACACAGTCACCCAGTAATTGGATTGTGACTCCTCACTATAAATCTATGCCTAATTTCCTGCAATACCCTGCAATAAATATTTTTTTTGTTGTTGCTGTCAGACTTTAAGCGGGTTCAGATTGGAAAAGCATTCAAAAAGGGAAACAAAGAAAAGAGCTTGAGATTTATTCTCTCTGGGGGGAAGTCAAATTTATTGCTCAGTGACAGCTTCTTGGTTGGGAGTGATTTAATACAAGTTAATGAACTGGTTTCACCCAATTCCTTTTTGATTTCTGAGCAAAAACAACTTGTAAACAAAAAATGATCCACCTGTGGAACGACAGGGATCAAGGCCAGTTGATATTTATCGTGTTATCTGAGAAACGCTTCCTTCATGTTTGTCAGCTTTTGAGCTGCAAACTCCTGTTGAATCACACTCTGCCAAGTATTACCTTTACTTTTTACAGCGTAGAGTCCTTTCACATGTCTTTTTGTAGCCATTATGATTGTGCTAAATATTCCATCTCTTCTCTGATTCATAGCTGAAGAGAAGTTTGTCAAAGAACTGGCAACAGAAACACAGATACAGAAAAAGTAAATAAACAACAAATCACTTTGCAAAACCTTCTTGAGCTTATTTATTGATTCTCTGTGCATGCCCAAGCACAATATATCCACTGCGTATAAAAAGGATAGGATTCTCTGATTGTACAGATGCTCCTCCGAGCCACAGAAGCAACTGTGGATTATTTCACAAGCGTATCAGCGCAGGCCGGGAGAAGCGTTGGCTGCGGGCTGTACTTAAGCCGGAGGTACCGAGTCTCATAATTGAAGCCAAAGGGCAGTGAAAGGGGAACAGGTCTAGCCAGGAGAGAGTAAAGTATTCACAAGAGGTTGATAAATGTCAGTTGTAAAGATGTGCTGGAGCAGCTAAAGGTCTCAGCGTCTCCTGTCGTCAGCGCCAGCCCCTCGGCCAGAAATGCAACAAGGCAAGAACCCAGGGGAAACTTAAAGGATTAGTTCACTCTCAATTTTTCATTTTTCACTTAGCCCTTGTGGTCTGGCCATGTAAATAGTTTCATATTTATATGCAGAAGTTTGACATATTTGCCTCTGAGAGTTTTTATAGTTTTTCATTTACTGTGATGGACAGTGCAGGATTTGCCTATTGATTTTTTTTTTTTTTTTGCCATGTATTTTTCATATTTCTATTTGTTCATTCACTCTGACATTGAAATAAATAGACTGTTTGCTGGGAGATTACTGTCACTTTGTTAAAAAGTTATTCAAAGTTGGTTTGTTTGTTTTTTAGCCTCAGTCTCCAGAGGCATCTAAGCAGCTCATGCTATAGCCATCATAACCTGAGCCTGTGTATTTGCATTTTTAAGGCATTGTGCATCACGATTATGTCACACAGAATGATACCATTCCACCAAATCTATAGGGTTAGTTAGTTTAATTTCTGGTTGGTTATGAGAAAACAAATATATGATGCTTTTTGTACTTTTTTGAACACCACAAAATAATAACACCTCTATATCTTACAGGTTTCTTAACTATTCTCCCACTTGAAATTTTGACACAAAAACACGTCTGTTCTTGGGACATTGTAATGATCTTTATCCTGTGTTGTTTTTTCGAATTTCAATCTCAGTCTTATGCTTTGCGTGTGTGTTGGCTTTCTGCAGCTCCCGTTTCTTCAACAGCAATTTCCATCTGGAGTTTGCACTATGACTGATTTTGTCTCTGAACTGTCTCCAACATGTCCACCATGGTCAAAATGCAGTTTTTGTTCCAGTGTTTCCTTGACTGGTTTGGTTACTGTATTTAGAAAAGTGTGGGATAGCGAGCCTCCCTAAAGAGAACTCAAAAGCATGCTGCCCCCCCTTTACCCCCCCCAATTATCATTACTATTATTACTGTTATTGTTGTCGCTTTGTATGTTCCACACAGGCTTGAAAAAGGGTTTAAGCAATAAATGCTATACACATCTTTATTTTTGTAAACATCTTAAACATGTTTGTATGTTCTTAAACATATTTTTAAAACATTTTAATCATCTTTATCTCTGTGTGTGGATAAATATCTTTTTTAACACATTTTTAACATCTGTATGTTTTAACATCTTTATGTTTTAACTTTTTTTTAAACACATTTTAGCATCTGTTTTTAGCATATTTTAACAGAGCTTTTTAATATCTTTTTGAATACATTCAATTTAAGGCCTCTTTGAGTTTACATGGTCACATACTGTCGTTAGCTAGCACCTCTTTGCAGATAACACTCTGTGGCAGCGGAGCATCATCAGGACCAATACATGAAAAGCCAAACTTTAAATAATCAGGGTCATACTTCCTCTGTTTTCTGCTCGCCCCAGACTCTGTGCCCTCTCTCACTTTCACCTGAGATACTAAAAGTCGATCCATCTTGTCTCTTGTCAGACGTTTACACTTTTTTTTCTTTTCAGGTTTATTTTTTCACTTGCTGCGCCTCCCCTGAAGCCCTCTGGCGCCCCCCAGGGGAGACGTGCCTCACACTTTGAAAACCGCTGTCCTACATCATCTAATGGTTCAAGAAGGCAAGCCAGCGTCCTCCTTTATCTCCATATGCTTACTTAGCACGAGCGTGACTGTTTGAACTCCTCTCTCCGCCAGTCCATTTGACTCTGGATAGTGCGCCTTGATGTGATGTGTCTCCTTTGAAAACTTCTTGAACATACCTGAGGTGAAGTGAGGAGCATTACTTGAGATCGTCACATCTAGAGAACCATGTCTCACAAGTGATTTCAGATTTGCAGTGACAGCTGTGCTTGAGTGTCTTTTCTCAGAAACTCCATGAAGAGTGATACTGTGCAATGAGTAAGTCCACCCATCCTTCCTCTATGCCACACTGTGTGGCTGCAGTGGCTTTTCAGATTGTGCCCTCCTGAATGTGTTACACACTGAACAACTGCTCGTCGTCTCTGTTATTTCTTTGGACACTCCTTGCCAAAAGAGCAGATCCATCGCTCTCTCCTCCTGCAGTTTTAAGTCCCAAAGTGACTCATGAATGCGATCAAGCATGTCCGGTCTCAGTGACTGTGGTACGATGATTCAGTCTCCCTTGAAGATGATTCCATCATAACACGTTATCTCTTCTCTAGGGGTCCAATAGTCTTGGATGTTTCTGGGGATTTGGCTTCTTCTTTTTGGCCAGCCTGTGTGTACCACCTGTCTCAGTGTCTGAAGTGTTTCATCATCAGTTGTCTCCTCTCTAATGTCTTGTAGCTTGTCAGCAGACACAGGCACACTTGCTGCAATTATATGCACACGAGTCTTGTTATCTTGGTGACCTGCTGCTGGGCCTGGTATGTATGCTTTTTATTAGGGATGAGCGAGTACACCACTATCTGTATCTGTATCTGTTTAACCATCTACATTATCTGTATCTGTATCTGTATTCGGAGTGGGCGTGGCCTAAACAGGAAGTGAGTGCAGAAATGGGTGAGGCTTAAAACGGTACATTATTTATGTCTGAAATTGATATGCATTGATCAGAAGTCGCTAATCTACTGCATTCAAAGCCTATATACAGTATATCTCAATAATATTTATAATATTATTTTCATGAACTGCAGAGAGAAAGTGCATGCAGCCACATACAATAAAAATATTAATATAGGCTACTTTGTGTGTTCAGCTATATGTGTGTATGTGTGTAAATGGTCTGTGAGACTGTTTATTTTTTAATGATCTATGTGAACTTGGTGATTCATGCAAACATCCAGTGATGGCAAACAGGGAAATAATATGTCAGCCTTGTTCACTGTATTCTTCTCAAAAGCACCGCGTTCAGTACGAGCAAAGTTTTTCAACTGACTTCATATCACCAGCCAAACTAAGAGCAAGCAGACGGTAAAAAAAAAAAAAAAAAATCCGACCGGAGCGGAGGCATTTACCGACACCACGCGAGCCGTTTTCAGCTCTGTCTTGTCAAATGCACAGCAGGTATGTTGGGAGAGACGTGCAGAGACCATACAGTCTATGGCAGAGACGTGTCTGTGTAGGGAGGGGCGGGCGCTGTGTGTGACTGGCCAATCACAGAGCGCGAAGACAGTCAGTTCCACAATGAGGATTTTCCTTCAGCACGAGCACAGATATTGACGGATTTTACTCGTATCATAATCGTATTCGTCAAACATGCTTTATCCGTAACGGATACTATCCCTACTTTTTATAAGGTGTCTGTGTTTACCAGTAGGGATGAGCGAGTACACCACAATCTGTATCTGTATTCGTATCTGTTTAACCATCTACATTATCTGTATCTGTATCTGTATTCGGAGTGGGCGGGGCTTAAACCGGAAGTGAGTGCAGAAATGGGTGAGGCTTAAAACTGTACATTATTTTAAGTCTGAAATTGATATGGATTGATCAGAAGTCACTAATCTACTGCATTCAAAGCCTATATACAGTATATCTCAATAATATTTATAATATTATTTTCATGAACTGCAGAGAGAAAGTGTCAGATACTGCATTGAGCCATATACAATAACAATATTAATATGGGCTAATTTGTGTGTTCAGCTTTATGTGTGTATGTGTGTAAATGGTCTGTGAGACTGTTTATTTTTAATGATCTGTGTGAACTTCATGATTCATGCAAACATCCAGTGATGGCAAACAGGGAAATAATATGTCAGCCTTCTTCACAGTATTCTTCTCAAAAGCACTGCAAAGTTTTCCAACTGACTTCATATCACCAGCCAAACTAAGAGCAAGCAGACGGTAAAAAAATAAAAATAAAAAAATCCGACCTGAGCGGAAGCATTGACCGACGCAACGCGAGCCGTTTTCAGCTCTGTCTTATTAAATGGACCGCATACGTTACGAGAAATGTGCAGAGACGTGTCTGTGTAGGGAGGGGCGGGCGCTGTGTGTGACTGGCCAATCATAGAGCGCGAAGACAGTCAGTTACACAATGAGGATTTTCCTTCAGCACAAGCACAGATATTGACGGATTTTACTCGTATTCGTCCAAAATGCTTTATCCGTAACGGATACTCGTCTGAAACGGCTCATCAGCTTTTTTACACTTTGGCTGCAGATTAGCATGTTAAAAACTTGTCATCCGCAGTTAGCCTTCTACTGATGATGCCATATCTCAAATAATAATTTGCATCTTTTAGGGTTGATGATATAAGCAGCATGATACATCTTGCGGCAAAAGTGTGTGTTTTTCTTCTGTGTGAGTGGAGTGGCTGTGTGTTTCTCCTCGTTCTGATTTCTGCTGTTCGTCTCTCTCTTCATTCTCACCACCAGGCCTTGAAAGCAATAATTTCCACGAGCTTCCTCCTTTTCTTAGAAGTCCAAGATTTTTTGCCAAATTCTGGCACAGTCTCCGGAAAAATCACAAAGAAATCCCCGGTTAATATCACATGCAAATACAATTGAATCAGTGGACCTCAAGACACACAAGCACTCTTATCATCAGGAGAATATACAGTTGCAGACAGTTTGGAGAGGCACGCTTGTGGATGTGTGGGTGTGTGCATGTAAAAGCTATGTTTTTCTGTGAGTCCGTGAGTGTGCTCAGGAGAAAAGCCTATAAGCAATACTGGCACTGGCTAATACTCGGCCACGGTGTAACCCTTGTTAAAGAGGATGCACATTGACTTGAGGTACATCAGCTAGATCCTAGATGGTCAGCCAATGAAGGTATCATTTTGCCCTGGGTTTTGCCTTCCAGGCTACATACAGGCTGCCCTATATTAATGGTGAAGGTTGATGTGGCAAGGAATACTTACAGACACTACACAGGGCTAAAACAATGTATCGGCAACTTCATTTTTTCCAGTACTATTTTTTTGAACAATTAATACAGCATTATCCATAAGAAAGTATCAGATATTTATAGGAAAGCTAAAAATTGTTTTAAGTTCAGTCAGTGCATTAAGGTATTACATTACAGGTCTGTATAGCATTTCTATCCTTTGTTATACTGAACGTTGAGATGAACTTCATTAGAATTATCCTAATAATCTGAGTTATTTTAGTTATTCTGTATTGACAACAAAATCACACAGCAGCCATTCAAGGAAGAAAGGTAAGTAAAAGATTTCAGGAACAACTGGTACACAAGCTAAACTAATGTCTCTGAAGTATAATCTGTAGTCTACCTCTTATATTTTCTATTACCCTTGTTTACCACATGCCATGTTTTACCTATGATATCAAAGTAGATCAGATGTATTCACATAGCCTGCTGTCAAACCAACAGTATCAACAGATAGCAGTGTTGCAAGTTCATGACAGTTTCTCTGACAGAAGATCTTTTAATAAGGAGGAGCACATGGCAACTCATTAAAACTATTAAAACATTTAAACTACTATAATTTTATGGGGGTTTAAAGAAAATATGTGGCCAGCTGCCAATAACATGACATTGATGAGGCCGCTAATGGAGGTGACAGTGTGTGAAGAGGCAGATGAGAGAGGGTCCAACCAGCCAGCTTGTGCACACAACAGTGACCACAGCTGAATGTGTCACCTCTTGCTCATAAACCCTCTATTTTGCCTGTGCACATGTAAAATGACACTCAATAATAAAACGTAACATTACAGATTGTGTGTGGTACTTTTTACACATTGTAATTCTACTACATACAACACTGAAATATGTGTCCTGTGAGAAGTGCCTCTCCTCTAATGCACCTCTTGAGGTTTCTCCCTTTTCTCCATTTCCTTTTAAAGGTTTTTTTTTCTGTTTTGCTTTTTCAGAAACCAGGGAGTAACAATAAAAGGGGCTGTATGTCTTATATATTGTAATGTCTTTTTGTGACCCGAGGTATGATTAATCCTGCTAATATAAATACAGTACTATAGAAACTAACTGGTGTGATAAAACAATGTTTAACTTGATAGCCTCTATCACTGAAGCTATGTTTTTTGCCAGTCACAGGCCGCTACAAGTGCCCAAGTTCAGGCAATGCCTCTGTCGTCAACAGGTCGATAAAGCCGCTGTGTAAGTGCACAGAAACTACCGTCCCTGTGTCGCACACAGAGGCTTACATTATGTTTAGAGGTGGCCTTTGGCATGACAATCTCTGTGTGCCCATTATGTCGTCAGACAGCAGCGAGAAAGAGAATACACACTACTCTCACAGTCGATATCCATCTCAATATGGCACTGTTTGGCAAAGTGCTTCTGGTCTCTTATGCCAGTGAGTCATTTGTCAGCACTCACTTGGGTAACAGCAACTATGGTGGGCAGACCCACTAACTCCAGTTCATCCATCACTGAAAGCAGATATATTGCCACATACTTGAGCCACATGCCAGCCAATCCAATCAAATACACTCGAACGCTGTCTGAACTACAAACTGCAATTAACGTTTTGCTCACTCCCAGGAACAACTCAGCTGGATTAAAAGGCAACTTTACAATTGGCTGATGTCTTTCTGGTAAATAGCTGATTACCTGAACATTATATGACTCATAAGCATAAGCATACTTACAGAAATGCATATTCCACTAGTATACATCAGAATATGGAGATCAGTACACCCCGGTGAGATGTATAATACCATGAAGAGATTACCACATCCCCTCTGATGCAGGAGGCTTTGTTTTTTCAGTCATATAAGAGAAAATGCTAGGGGACAAATGCGACCATACAGGAAGGATTCCTGTAGCATAATGTTATTC
>JBBMOC010000754.1:0-20754 GCA_037975185.1 Centropyge bicolor
TATGGGTGACGTCACGGACACTACGTCCATATTTTATACAGTCTATGGACGGACTGGAGGAGGAACCTGTCGACCTCAACACTGACCTGTTTCTTGGACATGAGCTGGACAAAAAAAACACTGATTCTGAACATGCAGATTCCAGGTTTCTGTGTTAATGTGCAACTGAAACACTTTCATATTGTCACATTGTATCTGCTGCACTGTTAATGTTCACAGAGGAAGAAACCTCGGAGGTTGGCCGCTGTCTTTATCTACGAGGTCCACTTCCTGTTCTACTTCCTGTTCGCCACCGGCGGAGGAAGCGTCGGCTCGACCTCCGTCACCTCCCTCCACCTTCAGAGGAGAGAAAGCTGCTCACTCTCCCAAATATTGATCCGTGTATCTGAAGATCACGGGTAGACAACATGCTGAGACACACACACACACACACACACACACACACACACACACACACACACACACGGCTTTTTGCTTTATCTAGGATTTTCTCCCTGACAAAAGAGCTCATGGCGAGCTCGTTAAGACGGCTTGTGGAATAAGGAGGGCGGCTTTGCTCGTCCCCGAGATGGAAGATGAATCTGAGCCTAATGACCTTCACTGACAGCCGTAATTCTATCAGGACCCAATCAGCTGCAGCAATTAGGCGCTCTTTGTGAGCCGGGGAAAGGGTGTGCGGATCCTAACCGGGGTCAATTAGAGAGTATAGAGCCGCCGCTCGACTCCCACTACATCACTCTGTCTGTCACCGGCCGACCAGCCTCCCCTTCGCCTTTAATCACATAATATAAATGTATCTCACTCGCCCTCCCTTCATCTCTCTCTCTCTCTCTCTGTCCCCAGGCAACTCCATCTTGGTCAGCCGGTTTTTCTTTAAATCAGTGCGGTTCTTTTTCCTTGTTTTCTTTCCCTGGAAAAAGCTCGGTGTCGAGGCCCGGAGCCACGGCGTCGCCTCCGCTCCCTCACAGAGTCTCTGAAGGGTCACGCTCTCGTTGTGCCTGATCTTTATTTTCACGTCTCTGCACGTTAATGAACGCTCTCTGTTCGCCGGGCACATTTCCATATCAGTGTTTGGTCATCGTGGCGATCGCTGACCTCACAGCGCCGCTGCTGCTCATCGGCCTCTGTCCGTTTCTCATTAAGACATGTTTGATTTTTACAGCTGAAAAAAAAACATAAAAAAAAAAAAAAAACTCGTCTCCACCTGGAGATCTAACAATGGACACCTTCACTGGAAAACACACATCAGTCAGTTTAATTAGACCAAACAGCAGCATCACTTCCTTTGACCTGGAACATCCACATGTTTACTGACATGACAAAACAAAGCCAACTGGACTCAAACCAAAGTTTCTTGACTATCTTTGCTAATTTGCAGTGAATTCTGGGTATATATTTAAAACATGGCTGACTGAGCGACTGAGTCTGTGACATGGTTGTGTTGGTGATTTGGGCGTCACATGATCCCAGATCGACCGGATCAGTCGGATCAGCTTCAGTCAGCAGGTAAAATCTCGGCCATTAAGATTATTGACATTTGATTTGTAAAACCTGAGTCTGGTCCGTCAAACAGCAGCACAAACAGTTGGAGCACATTGTGCTGGAAATGAGGATTAATTTTAATCCTCTTAAGCTTCAACATTCAATTCAAATTCAACAATTTAGTTCCAAAATTCAATTTACCAAATAAGAAGCCGAAAAACTGACATTTTCTGAGACTTCCACTTATTGCTGCTTCATTTCAGTTTCATCTTAAACTTTTTATCTTATCTTATTTTCATTTTTTCTTTTGCTGTATTTTTATTAAAAGCTTCAGTCAAGTTTTCAGTGTTAACAAACCCACTCAGTGTTTCTCATTCGAATTAAATACATGTGCCCTCAAGGTATTTTTCTTCCCTATAAACCTTTTGTAAACTGTTCGAACTCGTCCAGTCGACAAACATCAGTCCGGCATCACGTCTGACTTCAACACTTCACCCTCACAGTCATACTTGTGCTGCCCCAGATGGTGATGTGTGTCCTGCCCAGAATGACTGACGGTCCCTGAAGGCACCACAGTGCTGAGAGGCCGAGTCCACTGGGCGTCTGTGGGCGTCGCTGAAGCTCCGTCCCCCCTCACATCGCCACGTCTTCCCTGCAGGACGCTCTTGTGCACGCCTCCATCTGCGACGGCGGCGGGCTCATCGCTCCGCTGGCTGCATGAGAGCACTTCAGGAGGGGGAGGAGCCCGTCGGGGACGCCATTACCCAACAACCACCATCAGCAGCAGAGGAGCATCCTGGGAATTCTGCCTGTCTTTCTCTTATTTTCCTCCACTCCTCCGAACGCATGTTGAACCCATCTGTTGCTGTCGGGCTCGAGGGGGACGCACCTGACATGTGACACCTCCTGAAGTTTCTGACAGGAGGTGATTTTACTCTCCGACGCCTCGTGCCGTTGCATCGTGGGAAGCTGGCGGCAAAACAAGACACAACGCGCTGTGATGGACTGTGATTACAGAGGGTCGGGTCACATCACATGAGAGACCTTCAGCCAGTTTAATGCTATGATTCAACAGCTGAGGGATCTGAGCTGTGTGTGTGTGTGTGTGTGTGTGTGTGTGTGTGTGTGTACATGTTTTGTTTACCTGCAACCCTTCAAAAACAGCTAGCGTGCAGAGTGAGGTAAATAGTAAAGAAGAGGTAATTGCACACAAGGGGACGAGTGTGTGTGTGTGTGTGTGTGTGTGTGTGTGTGCAGCACTGTGTCGAGTGTGTGCAGAGAGCTGCATGTTTCACACCAACAGTTGGCACAGGTGTCAAAAAGTCTGTAATTAGCAAACAAACAAACAAACAAAGGAGTGAAGGGAGTGAAGGGAGTGGGTGTGGAGGAGAGACGACTGTCACCAGAGGAGGAATCACATGACTAAACACTGACAAGCATGAAGACAAGAGCACAAGTCACAGAGCGACGACTTGGATTCAGGGAGAAAATCAAACTAGTTTTAGTGACGATAAACAACAGGACGACGGACGGCAGCCAGACTGTGAGTGGAAGTGAAATGAAAGTGTATGATGTCATAAACAATGAGAAGAAATATCTGGTTAAAAAAAGTGGAAGGGGGGGGGGGTCCCAGCTCCTCCTGGGATGTGGAGGCGTCCCAGGCCAGAGGAGATATATGATCCCTCCAGTCAGTTCTGGGACGGGTCCACAAACCTCCACAGGACGGAGCCCAGGAGGATCCTGATCAGATGCCGGAACCACCTCCGTCAGCTCCTCTCGACCTGAAGGAGCAGCGGCTCTTCTCCCACCTCCCTCACCTCCCTCACCTCCCTCAGCTCCTCTCCCTGTCTCAAGTTTTCACCCTACAGAGGAAACTTACTGGTGCTGCTTGGATCCGTGATCTGATTCTACCCACAGCTCATGACCACAGGTGAAGGTCAGAACGTCCGGTCCAACACCTGCATCACTGCACCGCTCCACCCGAACTGCTCACGCTCCATTTTACTCATGAACAAGATCCAGAGATACTGAATCTCTTTCACTCCTCCAGAGATCAGCATCCATGTTAAATCTGAGATCGTTCAGACTGATATCACCGTCCTGGGGCCGATACCACCGTCCTGAGGCAGATGTCACCGTCCTGAGGTCGATATCGCCGTCCTGAGGTCGATACCGCCGTCCTGAGGTCGATACCGCCGTCCTGAGGTCGATATCGCCGTCCTGAGGTCGATACCGCCGTCCTGAGGTCGATACCGCAGTCCTGAGGTCGATACCGCCATCCTGAGGTCGATACCATCGTCCTGGGGCCGATATCACCGTCCTGAGGTCGATACCGCCGTCCTGAGGTCGATACCATCGTCCTGGGGCCGATATCACCATCCTGAGGTCGATATCGCAGTCCTGAGGTCGATATCACCGTCCCGAGCTTGATATCGCAGTCCTGAGGTCGATACCACCGTCCTGAGGTCGATACCACCGTCCTGAGGTCGATACCACCGTCCTGAGGTCGATATCGCAGTCCTGAGGTCGATACCACCGCCCTGAGGTCGATACCACCGTCCTGAGGTCGATATCGCAGTCCTGAGGTCGATATCACCGTCCCGAGGTCGATATCACCGTCCTGAGCTTGATATCGCAGTCCTGAGGTCGATACCACCGCCCTGAGGTCGATACCACCGTCCTGAGGTCGATACCACCGTCCTGAGGTCGATACCACCGCCCTGAGGTCGATACCACCGTCCTGAGGTCGATATCACCGTCCTGAGGTTAGGTCATGGAAGATCAGATTTTCCTGGCATCTTTCACATTAACTCCTCCTTCAGTTTTCCACTGTTGTGACTGGTTGTATATAACACAGTGATTTGGTTTGACTGACTTCCTGTTCCTGTCTGTGTGAACGACCTGCTGCAGGTGGACAGGCACCTTCAAACTCTGACATTTATCATGTGTGTAGCAGCTGGCAGAGGGTCGACGCAGCCGGAGCTCCTGACAGCGCGGCGCAGCGAGCGCGTGCTGCCGGTGTCTGAGAGACGTCTGAGCAGGAGAGAAATGAAAACATCAAACAACACAAGTCGAAGCAGGCGTTCCAGAAATAACCTCAAAGTGCTCCTGAGCGCGGCCGCTCGGCCCCGCCCACCCTGACCGCCCACGCTAACTGGGTCAGCGAGGTTGGCGAAAACTAATAGTGCATCATTTTTAATTGCCCCTGCATGCAATTTCCTGACAGATGCAATCACCGCTAATTAGTTACTGACAGCATTATCAAGTTGTGCTCTCGTACGGAGGGCCCATCCTTAACGCCACCGCCAAATTAAAGTGTTGTGAACTAACGAGCACGTAGAGGCGCCAATTAAAAGACGAAGAATGGCTGGTGCTCCGGCTCCGTCCCCGAGGCTTCACATGAAAGCCGGGCTCCGCTCTGAGGAAGCAGGCAGAGGCTCCGAGACAAGAGGCGACCAGGGGCCTCTGGAAACTGGACGGTCTCTCACTCAGAGGCATCTCAGCTCTAATTGGTGAATATCAACAATATGTGGGAGATGAAGAACACGTGAGTGGACTGGAGCGAAGTGAAGACACGTTTTCACACGTTCACTTCCTGTGTTGTCACCTGTCTGCTTCACAGTGGAGGATGAGGTTTGTGTCACGTCTTCACCCACTGAACAAAACTTCTCTCTGCTTCACACAAGTTCTCACTGTTCATCGTTCAACTCGCACAGATTTGAAACTTGCTGCAGATTGTTGCAGTTGACATTCAGGCACCTTTTCAAAATAAAAAACTTAAAACCAAAGTTGGTCTGATCCCTGGAAGACTTTTCACTCTTTGCTTTTCTTTTCTTATTCTCAAAAATCCTCTCAGTATTTTTAATATGGTGAAAAGAGGAAGGTCCCCAGTCTGCCAGGCACCACTAAATTGGCTTGTTAAAACATGTTAAGCATATTGCAAGTAGTTGCCACTGTTTACATGAACATAACGTCAGGCTGTGCAGCTGAGAGCGACGGCGTCCGGCTCAGCGGGGGGGGCTCACACACAAACCAGCTCTCTGTCAGAGCAGCACGAGGAGCAGGGTGGTGGAGCTGAGCCGAGCCGGGTTCGAACCAGGTGAGACACTAAACCAGGTCCAGGTTGATCAGATACACAACCAGCAGCAGGTTTGTCTTTGTCAGGAGTTCATCCCCGTGGCAACGCATTCAGCCTTTCATCACGAGGATCTCAGAGTGAACACAGACCTGTTTTCATGTCTGAATGTTTATGAACGAGCTGGTTTATTTGTCCATTTGAATCACCAGGTTCAGAAGTTCCATCCTTAGGATCCAGTGAATCTTCTCTTTAAATCAACAACAGCCTTCATTAGTATTCAAACAGCTGCAGGTTTGTTTCCTGGTATAAAAAGTGTGGATGGATTCAACGAGTCATTTGATTCAACTTCACGTCAGAAACACGATCAACACGGTTCTGAAATATGTGAAACCTTTCAGAATAAAAGTTCAGGCCTCCCAACACACCTGAGTCGTTCGTAAATCTCCGATCCTCCGACTCTCTGCAGTCGTATAAACATCGTCCGCTGCGGCGTTCTCCTTCTCGCCGCTTTTATCACGCCCTTTTAATCACTCTGCTGTTTTATCACCGCGCAAATAGACTGAGGCCGAGTGGAGCGCGGGGAGCACAACGAGCCGGCGAGAGCAGCGGCGAACACTAACAGGCCTCTCAGAGAGACCTTTAAATCTGAGGGAAAATACATGACTTCATCCATAAAATCATCCCTCACTCCTCTCAGCCGCAGCCATTAGCCGTAATTCGCCTCTCAGCTTCCCATCACAGCACACGCTAACTGCACCTCGTGCCCCCGAGCTGGCGACTAAAACAAACATCCCCAGTTTACTGGAAAAAAGCCCTGAAAGCGGCGCGGCTGTCAGTCGAGTGTTTTGCATGATGTATGAGGCCGGGACGAGCGTGCACCTCGCTGCGACTCTAAATAATTAAGGGAAAAAAATGAAAGCTTCAAACGTTGTCTTTGCAGAGGTGGCGTGGCTCGCCGGTTAATCGATGCTAACGGGGAGAGTCGGGGGAGCAAACAGGTCAATTCCCCCGACGGAGGGAGGGAGGGACGCCGGCTTCAAGCGCGACACTGACTGAGTGACAGGCGGCGGAGGGGGGGGGAGTCAGACACACGTGGATGGTGAAGCTGCGCGAAGTAAAAACGCAATGAAAATAACAAAGGAGAAACAATAAAAGCTCGGAGGATGAAGTGATTTCCGTGCGTCTGAACTGATACAAACATGACATCTGCTGCATCATTATCCTTTACACAGCATCGCATTTTGGACAGAAGCACTTGTTTCATTTAAAGGAGACGGTCGGCAGCGTTTTACATTTTCTTTACTGTCAACGAGTCCCATAAAAAACTCTGTCTCTCAACATTTCCTGTCTGCGTCTCTCAACATTTCCTGTCTGTGTCTCTCAACACTTCCTGTCTGCGTCTCTCAACACTTCCTGTCTGTGTCTCTCAACACTTCCTGTCTGTGTCTCTCAACACTTCCTGTCTTCCTGTCTGTGTCTCTCAACACTTCCTGTCTGTGTCTCTCAACACTTCCTGTCTGTGTCTCTCAACACTTCCTGTCTGTGTCTCTCAGCTCATTGGCTCCTGCTGATGATGTAAATCACAAATAGTTTCATTTACTAGAAAGTGAGAACAGGAGAACACAGTGCATTTGTTGGGGACTATTTTCAGCGGCGGATTAATACACATTTGATCCACTCATTTTAACTTGAGGTTTTCATTACAGCCATGAATCTGGTGCCTGTGACGGCTGATCCTCGCTGCCACACTTTCACCATATATTAATGAAGCCACGTCCTGAAATCAACTGTCTGTTGATCGACAGCTTCTCAGGCTGTTGGAGGTAAACAGAATTTTACCGACTGCTGTATTAGTGACGGCCTCCCGCGGCTCCGGAGCCGCTGTCATCACGCTCGACTAATAAACACCACTGTGACTATTTATAGCCTCTTTATTAGCCTTGATTCCTGACGTGTACCTGAGAGCCGTCATCAGCAGGTCGCGCCTCTCATCATCACTTAACATCAGAGAGATCATTAATGATACAGTGGTTGTATAGAAACAGACTCCGGAGATTCACAATAAGACGTGAAATCTTATAAACAAACAAAACTGAGGTGACGCTGACAGGAAATAAAAACAACCTCAAATGTAAATGATTATTAGATTATGTTCTGTCGCTCATTTATGTTTGATTTCTGCTTCATTACGTCACATGAAGTTTGAGTTCTGCTTTATGTCAACACCAGTTTTTAGTTTAGTTAAACACCTTTAGTTACATGTCGCAGTACGATGCAAAGAACTGTGGGTAGTTAATGAGGAACGACTCGTAAAGTAAAGTCATTATTTTAATTAGGGATGAGACGGATAAAGCATTTTTGACGAATATTATTATGATATGAGTAAAATCCGTCAATATCCGTGTTCGTGCTGAAGGAAAATCCTCATTGTGGAACTGACTGTCTCACACACAGCGCCCGCCCCTCCCTACACAGACACGTCTCTGCACGTCTCTCATAACGTACGCAGTCCATTTAATAAGACAGAGCTGAAAACGGCTCGCGTCGCGTCGGTCAGTGCTTCCGCTCAGGTCCGATTTTTTTTTTTTTTTTACCGTCTGCTTGCTCTTAGTTTGGCTGGTGATATGAAGTCAGTTGAAAAACTTTGCTCGTACTGAACGCGGTGCTTTTGAGAAGAATACAGTGAACAAGGCTGACATATTATTTCCCTGTTTGCATCACTGGATGTTTGCATGAATCATGAAGTTCACACAGATCATTAAAAAATAAACAGTCTTACAGACCACTTACACACATACACCAGTGGCGAGCGGTGACCTGTTACAGTGGTCATGCTGAAGTGTGAACTACAGCCAGCGCCCAATTGTTTTGCTATTTATTCATTAATTAAAACACGTCATATGTTTTTTTAAGGTACCCCGGAGATGTCAGGCTGCAGAATATTTTATTAAGGTGAGGGCACGCCTTCTAGAGTGTGGGTGCGCGTTAATAAAGCGTTCCCTCCACGCTATGTTATAGTGAGGGACCGGGATAAATAAAGCGCTCCCTCCACGCTATGTTATAGTTAGGGACCGGGATAAATAAAGCGCTCCCTCCACGCTATGTTATAGTGAGGGACCGGGATAAATAAAGCGTTCCCTCCACGCTATGTTATAGTGAGGGACCAGGATAAATAAAGCGTTCCCTCCACGCTATGTTATAGTTAGGGACCAGGATAAATAAAGCGTTCCCTCCACGCTATGTTTTAGTGAGGGACCGGGATAAATAAAGCGCTCCCTCCACGCTATGTTATAGTGAGGGACCGGGATAAATAAAGCGCTCCCTCCACGCTATGTTATAGTGAGGGACCGGGATAAATAAAGCGCTCCCTCCACACTATGTTATAGTGAGGGACCGGGATAAATAAAGCGTTCCCTCCACGCTATGTTTTAGTGAGGGACCGGGATAAATAAAGCGTTCCCTCGCTATATCATAGTGAGATGCCTCTGGGGCTCTGTATACCTCCGGGGCTCCGTTTTCTAACTAGTACATCAATGCGATTTTAACAGACACTCTCACACTCAGAGTTTTGAAGTGAATCCAGTTATGAGCATGCGCGTTGGCAGATAAGCTGCTTCACTGACAGCTTTTTTGCCATTCAAAATGCTCATGTACAGTAAACACAGCCTCCACCGCGGGTACTACTCAATATCGCAGTGCGCATGCGCGAAACAAGCTCTCAGGATAGATAAGGCAGGAATTTCAGACCAAAACAGTAGAACTAAGGTATTGCATTATAGAACACACTGACAGATGAATATTTTCAATTATTTTATTGAAGGGCTTGGGCATGCACTGCATTTATAGCTTATTATGACCGCTCGCCCCTGGCATACACACATATAGCTGAACACACAAAGTAGCCCATATTAACATTTTTATTGTATGTGGCTGCATGCAGTATCTGACACTTTCTCTCTGCAGTTCATGAAAATAGTATTATAAATATTATTGAGATATACTGTATACAGGCTTTGAATACAGTAGATTAGCGACTTCTGATCAATCCATATCAATTTCAGACTTAAATTAATGTACAGTTTTAAGCCCCACCCATTTCTGCACCCACTTCCGGTTTAGGCACCGCCCACTCCGAATACAGATACAGATAATGTAGATGGTTAAACAGATACAGATACAGATAGTGGTGTACTCGCTCATCCCTAATTTTAATTCACAAATACTTTTGAACCAATCGTCACCTAATGACATATTTTCTCCCAGTCTGGTCTCTAGTTGCCTCAGTTGACTCTATGGTGGATTATTCATGAAATTCACTGCTCATCACATCACTCATCAATGATTCATTATTCATCAGCTAACGTTTTCCAAAGTGTTACCAAACTCGTGTTAACTGAAGAACACAATGATAATAACATCAGTTTACTGCTCATTAGGATTTTTACTGATTGCATCACATGAATGTTACAGGTTGATGAACAAAACAAACTGGCCTCCTTCATTTTTCTCTCCACCCTCTTCTTTAACATGTTCATCTCCACACGCCGGCCACGCCCCCCCGCCGTGCGCTCCGGCTCCGGCGGCCTTCCTCCGGGCCGTGAGAAACATCTTGGGCGCGGATCAGCGGAGGGCTGCGAGCTCGCCTCTTAATTCCTCCGACAGCGGCGTCGCTGTGATTCCTCTAAGAGGCGATTCCCCGTCTCTGTTCTCAAACCCGCCAATCTCCACGGCGCCCCGCGTCTGACTCGAATACCATGTGAGAGTTAGAAACGAGGCCGGAGAGAAAGAGAGGAGAAAGAATCAGAGGCGTGTGGTATTTGTTTGACAGGTACATGTCTCTATAGGCCAGTGCCTTTCCAATTTAAGAGGCCCTTAAGCTGGGAGCAGCAGCTTAACATTATTCTCTGTGAAGAGAAAAAAACCCGCTGCTCTTTTTTCCCTCTCTCCTTTCAGTCGGGCCCTGCCGACCCTTCAAGGACGCTTTGCTGCAAGTGTTTCATCATTTGGTTGAATTTTAATTATTTTCCAGGCTTGTTAAGTCCCGCAGCAGCGGCGGCGGCGGCGGCGAGCATTGGCTGTGAAGGAAGAGGAAGTGAAGTGACAAAGGTATGAAGGGAAGACCAGGGGGACGACGCAAGATGACAAAATATTTCATTAGCCTCTGAAATGTTGGCTCGCTCCGACATCCACAGCTCATCAGCCTCCGACCGGCGGCGGCGAGCGAGGTCTGAGCGAGGCCGCGGACCTCCGCTCCGCTCGCGTTCGCTGGACAAACCCTCAGATAACGAAGGAATCCCGGCTGTTAATTAAGGATCAAACTGGTGTTTTCTTTAATTAACTAAAAATCTCACTTCCTCTGCTCTTCCTGCCTTTGGCTCTTTGGATCGACTTCACTGGTTCGTTTCTACGTGAATTAACGGGCAGAGACGTCGTCATCACAGCGTCAGGAACACTGCCATTTTGTTACTGGCAGATCTGAGACACTTGATCTGGTTGTTGAAAAAATTTAAATTTAAGAATGTGATTAGAAACCGAAGATAATTAAAGATGTATTTTTGTTGCTGCTACATGAATTATTTTAATTAAAAAAAAAAAAAAAAGATCAAATCAGATTCAACTTTTCAACAGTTCTCATCACTAAAAAAATATCAATATGTTTTCCTGAAAGTGACGCAAGAGGTTCATATTGTCACCTAAACTATGGGTTAATCCTCTGCACGGCAGCCATCTTGGGACATCTCCCATCACATGACTCGAGTCCATGTAAACCGACTGAAACAGCAGCTGGCTGTGTGTCGACGTCGCTCTGACCCCCCCCCCTCTCGCTGGGCTCGGCCTCCTCCCTGGAGGGCGCTGTCCTCCTAACACCGTTAATTACCACTCTTTAATTGTCATTGCCGATTTACCCATGAATACCCACCACTCTTCATTACCAAATCCACCAACTTAGCCATTCTGAAATGAAAGCCCCTCCACCAGTGGAGACGCAGGCTTCCTCCCCAGACGACTCTCAGCTTAACTCCTTAAAGCCTCCAGAGTTTAATCCTCATGAAATTAGCTGCGAGCTTCCATATCTCCCCCCGGGTGAGACCGCCGAGCGCCACCGGCCGGCCTCTCCCATCAGGTGACATCAGCGTCAGCCCGGCCCGCCGCCCAGCCCGGGACGCTTTCCCTCGCTCATTAACAGTCGGGTCACGCGGCGGCCGAGCTGGACGGCGGCCATTAGCCCGGCCGCGATTAATGGCTACTTAGCCGAAGCGATTGAACATTACAGGAGGAGGGAGGAGGCGTTATGACCGCGGCACACGGGTCTGTTATGAAGCGCTATAAGCCTCCCAGATATGCTTTACAATCATTTGTTCTGTGAGGAGAAATCCATCCGACGAGTAATGTCAGATCAGCATTCTCCACACAACCTGATCTCATTTCTTCTGCTTTTCATTTCAGGCCTATCTGTCCATGCTGAGTAGACATCTCAAAATCTCCAAACCAATTTGGCATTATCTCCATCACGGGCGACCCCTTAAATTTGCATCAGTGGAGTGGGTTTGGCAAGCAATTACCCCGATGCAGGACATCGGTAATTTGACGAGAATCCGCTCTGACAAGTCTGGACGCGGCGGAGGAGGCGTCCCCCGGGGGAGGGAGGGGGGAGGGCAGAGGGGCTGCAGAGCGCCGGCCTGCACATCTACAGGAGGAAGAGTGTGGCAGTGGGAAAACAGAGGCCGGCTGAGAGATCTGCCCGAGTCATGGATCCATGCAAACACACAGAGTGAGACAGGTCCAAACACACAGTGAGACAGGTTCAAACACAGAGTGAGACAGGTCCAAACACAGAGTGAGACAGGTCCAAACACAGAGTGAGACAGGTTCAAACACAGAGTGAGACAGGTCCAAACACAGAGTGAGACAGGTCCAAACACACAGTGAGACAGCAGCTGGGCTCAGGGAGCTTCACCAGGTCAGAGACTCAGCGCAGCCTCTGCTCACGCTCTTCATCACAGCCACCAAGCTCATACAAACATAAATAAGAGCTTGATGTTTGTAAAATGAAGACGATCATGTTTTCAGTGTTTCACCTGCTTCAGTTCCCAGAAGACTTTGATGAAGGTTCTTACAAAGTCAGACACCAGCATCTTCTTCCACTTAAACCCATCTGTGTTCAGTTCACTTTCACATTCACAAGGACGTCGCCATAATCCTCCTAATCCATCAGTTCTTCAGGAAATCTTCAGGAGTAATATTTAATTACACGTCCTCATCATCACTTTGGAACCTGAACTGTTTTCTGACCTGATGTGTTAAATATTTGTCTTGTTGTTTATTGCAGAATAAGACATCGGTCAAGGAGCCGCTGACTCAAACCTCTGGTCTGAATCACCTTTATTTCTCTGTATCGATGTAAAGGGAGCAGCTCAGCAGGATCCAGCTGAAACTATCAAACAGATTCAGTTTCCTCTTTTCTTCAGGTGCTGGATCGTTGTGATTAAAACTGATCCATATAATGTTGTAATGTGCCGTCACACATACTGACAGACAGACACTGGGAAGACCTGCCTCTGCTCTGCCTCTGATTGGTCAGACCTTAACTGAAGGAGGCAAGGAGCCAGTCAGAGTTTCCTGGAGTCTGGGTGGGAAAAAATAAGGCGTCGATCAAATGGAGACGAGTGTTTACAAAGTTCTGATACAGTAAATTAAAATGTTATTTATAACTTTATTTATAGTTATAGTTAATATATTGCAACAGTAATTAAATGTCCAGGTGCACCTTTACCTGCCTCATGGAACCACTGACAGGATGTTTGAGTTACGTTTAAGTTTGGGCCCGTGAACATGAATAATATCATTCATGATGTAAGAGATACTGATGAAGCTGCGTCAGTGCTGACACTGAGCACTGTCACAAAGTTTTCTCAACCTGTGACGTGTCAGGTCATGTGATCTCTCTCCAGGCCACTCGATTTATTTTTCCAGTCAACCAATCAATTGATTATAAAAACAGGAACCCATGCATCAGCAGATCCCAGAGTGATGACACTGACAGACAGAAACTGAACTGAACCAGTCGACCTGTGAAACCTCCTGATTGACCAGTGTCACTCTCAGCTTCCTGTCTTGATCTTCACCTGTGACGTGACGACCTTCAATTCACACAGTCAAATAAATGAAGAGTGTGAATTCATCCTTCTCCTCAGTCGGGTTTGCAGTGATATGAACACTGATGGTAATGAGGACGTTGTGTTTGGACCAAGCGGCAACCTCCGGCACTGAAAAATGAAGCCAATGCGGAAGTGCAAAAAAGCTGCAGTTCCTCGAATAACCACTAGAGCAGGCTGCAGAAGGGAGTCAATTACATTTGAGCCCCATGTTAAAATGTCCGATTTTACCACAGAAAAAAACATATTTACAGCCTGGTTCAAAACATGGCTCTAGTCTCATAAGCTGTTTTTCTACTCCATGACAACTCTGGGGGGACGAATTTTTTTTATAAGGCGTTCGTTTAAAATATACAGCATACATCATTATGCACAATTCATAGCTGTCAATGTAAGTGGCGCCACTTTGATTGACAACTAGCCACTGACGGTCTAAAGGGCGTCACCCCGGCTAATTCTAGTCACTGAGTTTGGGAAAGAGATCGTCGTGGGGTTAGGCGGCTAGCAACGATATTTAGCATTTAACCTAGCTGGTTAGCCGTAGCTAGTTTGATTATTTCGAATAAAGCGGCTTTTTTCAGCCAATAGCGTTCATTCGACCCGCCTCAGCTCCGCTCTCGCTCCACCTCTTTGTCCATATTTGGAGTAACCGGAGGTAGGCTACCAAGATGGCTACGCACTATGATTTGCTTCATGTTTGCTCTTCAGAAACCTATGGGTGACGTCACGGACACTACGTCCATATTTTATACAGTCTATGGTTTGGACAGACAGGCGTGTGTTAACTATTCAACATGTCGTCCATGCAGTATTCCATTCCTCTCCATTGTAGCGTTGAAGCCGGTATTTACAACCCTCAGCACATTGAAGTGGACCTGTGAGCGTGGTGTGAGCACCTGGTGAAATAGATGTTGTGTGATTTGGGTGAACTGACCCTTTAAATGTAAATGTAATCATGATGGAAGTGTCCTTTAAAGGCGTCACGGCGGCTTTACCTTCATCAGAGGTGACGTCCATCAAAGCTGAATGGCTTCCTGCGAGCAGCCGCTGAGAGGTTTACGACCGAGCCGAGGCCCCGGCGCAGCGGCGGGAGGACGAGGCGAGAGAGCGACAGCGACAACACGGCCCGGACGGCGGGGGGGGGGCAGCAGAGTGGGTTTATAACAGACAAGAATCGGATGGTTTATAATGCAGTTAACGAGGTCAGAGAGCAGCTGAGTGATGAGAGGTGAGGGAGGACTAACTCTACATAACCTAATGATGAAAGACTGAAAAGACTTTCCTGCACTTCATGAATTTCTTCAGATCAGTTAAAGGATCAGATGCTTCATTTGAATTTTCTTAAACTCTGAGCTGTAACGCTGAAAAAGCTTTAACTTCAGCATCTATATTCATCTTATGTTTTTAATGTAAACGTCCTTGTGATTTTGAACCCAGTGCCATGTTTGTCTCTCTGACATGTCGAACATGAAAGTCTGAAATAAAGGAAATATTCGAGTCCTGGAGCCAATGATCTGAGGTGAGAGGCGGAGGGCCGACGCTCAGAGGCCAGTGACAGTGAAGGAGTTCACACAGACGTTTATTCAGAGATGTTTCTCAGATGACACCAACATGAAGGAGTCACTTCCCTCCAGCTGCAGCTCGGACGAAGGCCCCAGTGAAAAATGGCTGCCAGCCTGTTTTGTTTCCTGCCTGGTGTTTGCGGCGGCGGCGGCTCATCCTCCTCTCCGTGTCTGGTTAACTGTTTTTTTCCTCCGGGGCTCAGATGCTCAGACAGGTAGAGAGTGGGATTCCTGCTGATAGCAGGTGCTGCTGTCCTCTCGTCTCCGTTAAGTGCCTCCTCCTCTGCTCTTCCATTTTCATATTTCCACGCATGGCTGCCTTGACATTTAGTACAGAGAAATTGACTGTTTTCAGGGACTCTCGGGGGAGCGCTGTATTACTTTGTCCTGTCAGAAAAAGATGTCATGAAAGGAAGGTGATGTCAGTTCCGCCGGGTTGTTTATTGAATTTACGGCGCCATTATTTCGCCACTCAGCATGATTGTATTCATATTATACCCCATCCCATCAAGGTCGCCGGCACACCACTCGCCTGGTGACCTTGCGCTCGGGGCCCCCGGGGGGCCGGGTTTAACCAGAGAGACAGGGACCTTTCAGCTTTCAGCTTTGATGGACAGTCAAATAAAGCTGGGAGCTCAATGACACACCAATCAGCCCGTGTCAGAGCCGCAGGAGAGCGGCGGCGGCGGCCGCTGTGGCGTCGGCGACGAGGTGAAAACAGTCGCTTTAGACCGCCAACTCAACAAAGACGGACTGAATTATGCCTTCGCACGGCGGCCATCGCTGAGGTCACACGGCACGAAATTGCAGCATTGATCAGCGGCGAGGATGCCGGGGGGGGGGGGGTGTTGTCGTTGTGCGACCACCAATCACAGGTAAGAAGCTGAGTGGTGCAGAGAGATGGAGGTCACGGCTCCTGCTCGACTCTGCAGCCATGACATGTCAGAGCCCTGGCTGTAAGTCTGGGCCTGGTTCTGATCATGTGAAGGAACAAAGAGGGACCTGTTTACATGATGATGTTGGTTTCAAGGTTCCTGTGGGCAGGTTGTTCTGAATCAGCTGAGCTCCATCAACAGCTCAGGTTCAGGTTCAATGAAACAAAATCAGTTTGCCACCATTCGTTATCTTTCAGTCTTAAGTGTTTTAATCTGTACTGATCTACTGTGTTTGGAGAAATTTGACTCAATTCTAGACAAACCAGGACTCGATAAGAATCGTTTTCTTCATCACCAGAGAACAGTCCTGTGTTCGTACTCGAGTCTGTATCAATGATGCGAGTTTAGAACGTCGGTGGAATCGTCTTTAGAATGAATCATCTCCATCACATTTACTAAGCCACCTACAGCGACATTTTAAAAAGGCAAAAAATGACCAATTATAACCTCGGCTGAACCTCTTAAAGGCCATTTCTAGTGCGAGAGCCGCACAGACTGAATGGAATATTAATAAAGAACATTAAGTCTTTTACTTTGCCCACTAATGAAGTGAGAGTCAACATTAAGAATTTCATTACATGCAAAACAAAAACTGTTGCTCACACGATGCCCAGGTGGCAAATAAAGATGAATCACAGAACATCAGGCTCCATTAAGAGCAAAGATCCGACTGATCCTGTTACATGACATTTTAACGACATTTAACATCTTTGTTCTCCACAGACGTCGAGCTGATGAAGCCTCAGCCACAGAGGTCAGATTTATTAGAAAAAAAGAGAGAAACATTTTGGATATTTTCTACCACACACGAATGAGGATTTCTGAATTAATGAGTTTTGATAGTGTTGGGTTTAGTGTTTCCACAGTAAATCACACAAAGACAGACCATTAAGCTGTCGAAGTATCCGGATCCTTCAGTTAAATAAAAGTACTAGAACCGAACTGTGAAAGTAGTGGAACAAAGGGAGGTACTCAAGTAAAGTAAAAGTACCTTGAATTCCTATTTTAGTACTGTACTTGAGTAAATGTATTTAGTTCATGAAACTAATGTTGACAAAGACTCTGCTGATGCTTCACAGGAGGAAACAGGTCATTTCACAGTGACACTGTTCAGGAGCTGAAATGGCTCATACAATAAACTTTTCCATTTACAAGTTGGAAAAAGGTGAACTCTGTCACAGCCTGGCTCTCGGCTGGACAACGGAGGAGAGAACACGCAGCAGCTGTAACTGAGGATGAGCTCATTTACAGAAGCAAAGAGGAACAGAAGACAAACAAAGTGCAACACAACCCGACAGGCTGGGATCAGAGCAGAGACTGACAGCAGCTTTTATCTGTCAGAGCAGGTGAGCGCCATCTGCTCGACGAGCTGGCTCCGCCCACCAGGTGGACTCCAGGTCAGCACAGCTCTGAGCTCAAGTCTGAATGTGTCATTTGAACAAGCTTTAATAGAAATGAACAGGAGTTTGTTTTGAATCCTCGTGACCAAGTTCGAACCTCATGCATGTGTCTGAGTGCCCCAGTGGCTGCTGGGTAAGTCCCCTGGTTAAAGTCCAATCATGTCCAGATGAAGCTAAGTGTTGATTGGGTTTAGATCCTTTGTGAAATGAAAAGGTTTTGCACTATGGGAAGTTTAGATGCAACAGTTTTGGAGTTTGACCTGCACTGAAGCGTGAGGATCACCAGCATCATGTTACTTAAAGCAGCTCAATATTTAAACATGTGCTCGCCGTTTCAGACAATAACGACTCAGGAGCAGCATTTTTCAGTCAACGATTTGCTTCTCCAGCTGATCCCACATCATGAAAACCACCAAATTTGGAGAAAAAGAGTTTCCCCGAAAACAGCACAGATATAAAGAACTCGCTCTCTCTCCAGCCTTAATGGTGTATTTTTTCCTGCCAAGCGCTGTGATGAATTGCTGCTGAGCTCCGTTCCAGCCTCACACACTCGTGGCCATATTCTCCCTGACAAACCAGCGCAGACACATTATCAAATGGCAGCTATAGGCCGCAGTTATTTAAAGGTTGTCATGTAATTACGGCTGGGCAGCAGCCCTCATCTGGGCCCCGGACGCGCTCGTGCCGCATTCAGGGTCAACGCGAGAAAGCGGCGGCCGGTTTTAGCGGGCGCTCTCGTCCACTATCACACAGGAGCTAATGGGTTTTATGGAAGAGACCTCGGTGCTGCGAAACAGCCACACGGCTTCAAAGAGTTCTCCATCTAATGCACTCATCCGCAGTGAAAAGGTAACACGCAATTATCGGAGCCAAAATGACACCTCCATCTCCGTCCATTTGTGGTTCACATCACACGCAGGATAACATCTATGTTTTGTAATTAGTATAATTAGCATTTCTCCTTGGCAGGTAGCGCGGCGTTGTGTTCAAAGTCGAGCTGACGTGTTGGTAATGATAACGGTGATGGATTCATCCCCTTGATGTTTCATCAATCACACTGAGATGTTCAAAAAAACAAATGTCCTTCCAAAACCAAAGTTTCCCGTTCAGTGACAGACGAGAGCTTCACAGCCAAAATCTACATTTAGCACATTATTTACATGCTGTGTCCCAATTTACACACAGTCGAACTATAAAGCAGCCAGTGATCAGTGATGTTCGCTGCAAGCTAATGTTTGTATCTGAGCGGCAGCGATTAGCTTAACAAGGAAACACAAAGACAACAATCAGTCAAACGATCGTCCGGGATTCAGTCGCTGACGTTCTCCTGCAAAGTCATCACACCAGAGAACCAGACGTATGTCATCTATAATGTTAATATTCTCATTTATTTTCATCAGCAACGTTTACAAGAAAACTCTAAAGCAAAGTCGAGTCTATACGACATCAAACTGAATCAGTGAATTGTCTGTGAACGTTTCGTCCGTCAACACTCAGCGTCTACTCTGACATGCTAACGTGCTAACGTTAGCTTCCGAACATACAACAGTCACTGTGTTAAATCAAACTCTTCTCCAGTAAAACCTGCTTCCTTCCTCCTGACTGTTTGACTGAATCATCTCTGAGTTCTTCAAACTAAATATATCAATCAGTCACATGACTTGAAACAGACATTGTTTTTTTCNTCTTCAAACTAAATATATCAATCAGTCACATGACTTGAAACAGACATTGTTTTTTTCAAAATGTTTGTTACAAAATGAAGAAATGAAGTTTTTACTCTTTATCTTAATTTCCTCAAACCTCGAACACTAAACATCGACTGTACGACAAATTACAGCCTAAATGATTTAAGTTATAGTTTAAATACAGACTTTTTAAAACATGTACACATCATCATTGTCTCTGTAAATGTTTACATTCAGACGGTGTCATTTCCATCATTAAACACTGTTTGTTCCAGAACCCTTTGTTCTTCTGAGGGAAGAGTCTTCATTCGTTTCTCTGAAAAGAGCTTCAGCTGGAAACTGGACAAACTGGACAAACTAACTTTTCTTCTGCTCTTCTTTTTGGAGCTCTTTTGTCATTTTTGTTGTCTATTTTTGTTTCCATCTTGAGCTGAGTTTGTTTAGTTGTAGCTTGTCTATTTTCTTATTTAGCACAAATTCTCTTTCATTCTCATTTATGATTCCCATCTGGAATCAAAGCAATGTGTGTTTGAGTTTTCAGTTGTGACAGATTTTGAAATGATATCCTTCTTTTGAAAATTATACTTTTAGTTTGCAGCTGATTTTTCTGTGAGACATGTTTTTCCTCAGTCTTTGTAGTTTTACTGGGAACCAGGTTTATTCCATTCAGACTGGTAGAACCTGAGCTGTGAGACATCAGCGACTGAGAGGAACCAGGTGTGTCTGCAGAGGCAGCTGCTGCTCGTTGAACTCTGAGGCTGAGGGAAAGTTGGATTTGTTGTTTGTGTAGTTGTTTAATTTGATTTTTATTTTCAGTCTTTTCCCATCGGCACAGTTTGCTAATACCCTGCTCTGAGCTCTGAAAGAAATTGAATCAGTGAAAGGAGTAATGACTCCAAGCTGCGTCTTTATATGAACCTTTGTTAGTTTATTCTTAATGGTAGAATCCAGTAAGTATTTAAACAGGGTTTGACCTCTGGGACACACCTGAGTTCTTCAAGTTTATAATGGCCTTTGCTATGGAACCGTGGTGCTTTCGGCTGAACTGAAATCTCAGTAAAGTTCAACTCTTCAGGCTGTTTGAATCCTTTCTTAATGCTTTGACATTAGAATAACGACTCAGTGGAACAAGGTGAGGACGTTTCTGAGTCTGGTGGTAATAAATATTTCAGCTGATTAGAGACAATCTGTGACGCTGAAGAGTCAAAGGTGTGAGATCAGAAACCTGAGTGATGTCGGAAACATGAGTCCTGTTGCTGTAGAAGCTGAGTGATGTTAGCGAGGTGGCAGGAAACCAAAGTGTTGTCCAGTTTGTTTGTCTGTTTGATGAAGGAAAGAAGCTGTAGATGATGGTGTGTGACAGGTGGGGGCGCTACCTGAGAGACAAGACTGTCTGATTAATATGAACCATAGACTGTATAAAATATGGACGTAGTGTCCGTGACGTCACCCA
>JBBMOC010000755.1:0-20750 GCA_037975185.1 Centropyge bicolor
CACACACACACACACACACACACACACACACACACACACACACACAGATCAGGAGATAAATTTAAAGCTGTGTGGATTTCCCAGGCAGGAAGGAAGGAAGGAAGGGGTCAGATCAGGGTCACGCTCCCTTCACACAGTTAAACACACACACACACACACACACACACACACACACACACACACACACACACGCTCTTGAGCAGAGCTTAGCTGGTCTGCAGGCAGCATCCTTCAGACCTTTAGAGCACGTTGGCGTCTCACAGGTAAAGTGCAGTTCACACGTTGTGTGTCTGTTCCTGTGTGTACCTGTGCTGGCAGTACTGGCCGTAGTGGTTGTCTCCACAGTCACAGATGTATCCATGGGAAGAGCTGGGCTTCCTGTGGCACTGAGCCTCGTTCTCACATGGGTTCAGATGGCAGGCGTCCGTGCAGCCTCTCCCATAGTAACCTGGGAGAGAGAGAGAGAGAGGCAGAGAGAGAGAGAGACAGAGAGAGGCAGAGAGAGAGAGACAGAGAGAGAGAGACAGAGAGAGAGAGAGAGGGAGAGAGAGAGACAGAGAGAGAGAGAGACAGAGGAATAGAGAGAGACAGAGAGAGAGGGAGGGAGAGAGCGAGACAGACAGATAGACAGAGAGAGAGACAGGCAGAGAGAGAGAGAGAGAGAGGGAGGGAGAGAGACAGAGACAGAGAGACAGAGAGAGAGAGAGAGAGAGGGAGGGAGACAGACAGACAGATAGACAGAGAGAGACAGGCAGAGAGAGAGAGAGACAGGCAGAGAGAGAGAGAGAGACAGGCAGAGAGAGAGAGAGAGAGAGATGGATTATGCTCAGTGCCAATAAACAGTATTTTCCAATCCAGGAAGTGTGACATCCTGATAACTATAATGAACAGATGTCAAAGGGAGGAGGTCTGGCTGGATGTTTGGACACACGAATGTCGGCTCTTGTCCTGTTGCTGGGTTTGATAAGGTTAGTTAAAGAAACATTACACTTAGCACAGCAGCAAGTCCAATGCACATCATGAAGAACAGAGTGTTTCAGCTGGAAACCGAGGAAGTCGGTGGAGTCATTTACATTTGACCGTCATGTTAAAATGTCCAACTTTACAAGAGAAGAAAACATGTTTACAGCCTGGTACAAAAATGGCTTTAGTCTCTTTAACTGTAACCAACATTTCATAGACTATAATCAAACAAAGGGGCTGACACATGAATTGTTAACAGCACATCTTTCCTCTCTGTAACAGTGTGAGTGTGAAGCCGTGTGTTGCTGGTACAATCACTACATGTGAGACAGGGAGTAAAATCAGGCTGAGCCGAGAAAAAGCTGATTCCAAAAATATGAAGTCACTGGAGAAAAACAGCTCTCAGCCTTAATAGGAGAGAAATGTGCCTCAGTAAAAGCAAAGCCGGCAACGCTCGCTTCAACAAGTCACTTCAACGCAACAACCTACAACACACAGATTCCCAGCAGAGTGCGGCGGCGCAGCCAGGTAAACGGAGCCGTCATGCACTTCAATGCAATCCCCAGACACTCCACACAAACACAGCAGCAGCCTCTTATATGGTAATACAGGCCGCCACATAAAACCCTCTTTAATCTAATGACTAAAGCAGAGTGCTTCACACACACTTTGAGGTGTATTTAGCACAAATAAAGAAGACCTCTCACCCACACCTGCCTGTCATTTAAAAAGAACACTGTTGTATTTAGTCTTTAATGTACGTGTATTAATGTCTGGATTAAAAAATTATGGGATTTAAAATGCTTTAATGTCGCGATGGAAATAAATCCAATAAAATCCCATGGAAGGAAATTACCACCAGGTTGATGTGATCATGATCTCATCATCCCATATCATAAGTGATCAATAACCACAATGATCTATTAACAAGTGATTTTAACATGTAAAGAGACAACTCGGGTGAAAAGGTGTTTTTTTGTTCAGCGTGTGTCAGAAAAGCTCAGATACAGATTGGTCTTTCCGAGAGTCTCCAAACTACAAACATCCAGCCTCACGACTGCTCCAAGACAAAACACTCGCGTCAGTATTCATATCAAAACGAACCCTCGAGTGAAAAACAGAAAACAATGTCATTTGTGCAATATTACATTTTTATTTTTCCCGGAGCATCTTTCTTTTCACTCTGATTTTCTCACCAACACAAATCTCTGCCTCCTCCAGCGAGAGCATGTTCTGCTCTCGGGCTGCCTTTTTAATTTAGCAGCATTGAACAGAAGGACGTCTCTATAGATTGAAGTGTGACTGAAGTGTGTATGTGCAGCTTGATGAGGTCTGCACCCCTCCCTCTGCAGCTGACACATGCGTGTGAGCGCGGCTGTGGCGTCTTGCTCTATAGAAACACAGAAGCTTTTCAAGCCTGTGGCCTTGGCTGCAGCTTCCACTGACTCCTATTCTTTAAATATCCCTCGCTCTCTCCGGCTTATTCTGTCCTTTGTGAAACTATAAACCCACACATTCTATAATTTGCAAAACACACACACACACACTGACCTTGCTTTTTTCCCCTCCTCAATCCCTCACACACACGTTTTTTCATGTCCTCTACTTTTCTCTCTCCTGCTGCTCTGCTTCGAAAATATTTCAGGAATTATACAAACAGAAGAGTAAAGATAATCACAGCTATTGTTTGGTTTCCAATTATTTGTGTCACGTACATACACACACACACACACACACACACACACACACACACACACACACACACACACACACACTAACAGTGGTAGCGTTCTGCCTCTATTTGTTTTATTTGTTCATGATCCCTCACTCTCCATCTCCAACTCTGTTGTTCTCCTCATCTGTCGCTTTCTCCCAAACACACACACACACACACACACACTCAATCATCTTCTATCAGCCCTATACATCTTTACACTTGCACCATGGCAACTGACAGAGAGAGGCGCGACAGCCTTGGCTGTTTTCAGATGCTTATAATGGCACCGGCCTTGTCACAACAATAAGGGAGAGAGAGAGGGAGAGAGAGAGAGAGAGAGAGAGAGAGAGAGAGAGAGAGAGGCTTGAGCCTGTAAGAACAAAGCGTTGTAAATCGTGTGTGTGTGTGTGTGTGTTTCACAGTCAGGGTCCAGGAGCATCTCGGAGCTGTAGACACATCCAGGGTGACTCACAGCTTCACGTCTGCCTTTAGACACTTTATTGTAACACAGCATCAACTTGACTTCACCAAAGGACGCCAACAATACAATCAGGGAGAGAAAGATGAGTCATGTGTTCACCGAGCCGTCCATTCATCCTCTGTGCAGCCAACTACCTTCTCTGTGACAGTGGAGGGATTGTGCATGTCACAAACATCCTGAGTCCAGTGACTGAAGAGGTGTTATGTGAAAGTGATGAACTACATTAAACCAACTGTTTGTGTATAACAGTATGATCCAGGCTCACAGCTTTAATCAGCTTTATCTGGAGCAGCAGCAGCAGGCCGCTACCTGCTCTGCAGCAAACAAGCAGAGGTAGCAACGAGGTGGTGAAGAAAGTGGAACATGGAGCTGTTAAATAGGTAACAAGAAATAGGAAACAGACAGTGGTCTCTCTTGTTTAAGTCCAGTGTTTTGTTGACCTCTCCACCCTGACTTCCTCCTTAGCTCCCATTGAAATCACTATGGCAAATAGAAGGCACTTGAACACACTATATGTCTAACAGGGAAACAGCTAAACGACTGATGTTGATGGACAATCTTGAAATACACAGTATTGTATTAAACTAAAGCACTACTATATTTTGGTTCACTGTAATAACAGGATATTAGTGTTTAAATCACAGATATTGATCAGACAGCGTTGGCGGGTCTGACCGTAAAAATATGTCTTAATTACATTATTGATAGTGTTCAAAATAAGTCTGAACAGACTTTAGAGACCAAAAAAGAAGCTTCACCTGCGTCAGAGTACAAACAGCTAAAACCTTCTTCAAACAGCAGATTCTTCATGTCCAGAGAAAAACTCACTGTACATCCAGTGAAACCGTCACAGCGCTACAATCGAGCCAAACACCTGCACATTCCCACCTCTGATATCAAACCTGATCAATAAATGACATGTGTAGTCACGCAGTCATTTGTCATAGAGAGCAACTTTGCCCTGATTCAGCTCCTGGAGTGTCTACAGGAAGTGCAGCTTGAAGCTCATAAATCTCTGCCTCTCTCTCCCACAGGGACCGAGCTCAATATACTGCAGCTGTGCACCACACCCCAACACCGACACGCTCCCATGATGCACCTCTCTGACAAACTCCTGCAGATACACTGTGTGTCTGCGCCATTGGTTGTTTTCAATCACGGTTTTAATCAACAAAAGCAGGAAACACTGTTAGTGAAAGCAGCTCTGAGAGTTCCTCTTCTCAAACCCTCAACATATGTTTCTTTCTTTTTTTTTTTTCTACATGAGACTGAGTTGGTTTTTAAACAGCTGAGGGAACTCACGCAGACATAAATCAACATGGCCGCAATTTATCATGTTACACTCGATTCTTCACTGCAGTGAATTAGCCTTTTGCAACTGGCAGCAACTGTCACGCAAACACACACACACACACACACACACACACACACACAGAGGCTTCGATACTGTACACTGAGCGAAAGGCACAAACACACAGTGAGGGGATGAGAGAGCAGATGTCTCTGTGCTTTGTCATGCAGAACCTTGTCTCAGTGTGTGTGTGTGTGTGTGTCTCTAGGTGGCTGTACTGCACGAATCAGAGGTGCTGTCAGTTCCTTGATAGACCCAATGGGCTAGTTTCAGCACCAGGCCAAAACACACACACACATACACACAGATAAACACACACCCACACAAATGAAAGGGAATTATTTAAAGGCCACCTCTCTTTTTCCTCTCTCTCTCGCTGCTTTTATTAAACTTTGATTTGTCTCTAAGCAGCATTCATCGTAAAGCAGTCTCCATTTTTAATGCTCATTGTGCTGATGAAAGATAATGATAATGAGTGTGTGTGTGTTTACAGTAAATAAGTGCATGTGCATAAAGTTGTTCTCTGAGTGTGTGTGTGTGTACCCTCTGTGTGTGCGCGCTCGATGCTAATAAGTCAAGGTGTTAGCATTAGCTGGCGGGCTGGTGCAGGATGCCTCTCTGCTTCCTCTCCCATGCTGTCAGGCCTCAGGCTCTCTGGCTGTAACAAACTACATCCTCTGCGTAACACACACTCTCATTCCTCTTTCACTCCCTCCTTCCTCCACCTCCGCTTTAATCTCATGCTCTCGTTTTCAAACTTTCCTTTCTTGAAAAACTTTCCTGTGATTCTTCTCCTATCATGTGGACGCTCAGAAAGAGCATCTGACAAACTGATATGAAAAAGTGGATCGATCACTTTCTCTCTCTCTCTCTCTCTGTCTGTCTCCTGGTTTGTTTTTCACAGGGTATTTTTTCTCTTATTTTGCTATTCAGGCTCTTGTCTCATCTCTCCTTTAATCAGAAGTATCAGTAATCTCCTTTAATCATCCCTGCTCGATTGGTCTGGTCTGTTTAATCGATACCATAGAACTGAACTACAGCTGTTGCATCAGCAGCAGATAATAAAGCTCCTAAATAAGAATCTAATATCGCTCCTCATCCTGTGTGTGCGTGAGTGTCTGTCATGTTCATTGTCTCTCACGCCTCTGTGTCTCTGCCTGCATGTGTGTCAGTTGCGTGTGGATCTATTCCCAAACGTGTCACCAGTGTTTTCAGGCTGTTTGACTTGACTTTCTTGTGCCCTCTTTCTTCTCGTCTTTCCTCTTGAGGCAAAACTTTTGGTGTTTGTTTTACACTATTTCTGTCAGCCGCCTCTTTCTCTTCATTAATCATTAACATTTTCGGTCTCTCTGTTCCTCCTCTGCCTCTTTTTCATCTTCCGATTGTTTTCTTTTTCCTTCTCTTTCACTCACGACTTCTCCCTCTGCAGTGTACAGTATGTTTCCTCCTCTCTTCCTTCACTTTCCTCTCCTTCACTTTTAATCAGGTTTTTTCTCCTCTGCATTAATTCCGCCTCATTATATTCACCTAAGGAGATTTTGGAAGTTAGCCTGCAGTCAGTCTCTTTCTCTCGGTGGATGAGAGCTCATTATGCGTTCCCAAATATCTGTTTAACCCAGTTAGAGCATTGGCAGACACCTACGCAGATACGGCCACGTTATAATTATCCGCTTTTCCTCTCGCTCCAACTCAGCAGCTTCTTCCACCGTCTCCCCACACACATACATACACAGACATAAACACTGATTTCTTCCAATGTCCAGAGTGTGTGAAATGTTAGGACCAGTTCCCAGGGGCAGAGGTCAGCATGCATCCCATCCCACTTGTATGACATGCAGTGGAAAACGGTTCTTGGCTGCGTCACTTGGCCAGTTTATCAAATGCGTTCACTGGCCAAAGTTAAAACTCGATGAGATGCAAGAGATTAGCAGATATGCAAATTGTTCCAAAGCTTAAAATCTGTCTTCAACTTGACAAGCCTGCAGCTAATGATTATTTTGTATTGTCAAGTAATCTCTCATTTTTATTTTAATTGAATTGTTTAGTCTAGAAAATGTGTGAAAAGTAGTGAAAAAAATCAAACTATAATCTTAAAAAAATGCACTCAGACTAATGATCTAAACCATTAATTGATTATTAGATTGATGTGGATTGTGTTGTTCGTTTACTAATCAATTAACAGTTAACAGTAGCAATGTCAGTGCTGTTCAGTGACTTCAGTGAAGGAACATCGTCTCTCAGTGTGGCGACCACACACACTCATCGACACAGCCACAACATCATTATCCAGCCAGCCCCACACCACTAATGGCTCTGTTAGATGAGAGCTGACACAGCAGAATTAACTCCTGCACGGTGATGAAAAGCAGACAGGACAACAAGCAGCGTGGCCTGCATACTGTCAGCACAATGTGAGGAGCAACAACAACAGTGAGCCCTGCTTTTTACAATGACACAGCATCTCACACACTTGTCAATATAATTAACCTCCTGCCACAGCTGAGCAGCGTCCCTCCTCCTCCTCCTCCTCTTGTATTATTACACCAAGCAGTTAAATTAATGAGGATAAAACAATCAATATTTTCTCACAACAACTTCAACAAGAAGTCAATCTGTCATCACCAGTGACAGCATCTCCAGCCTGGTCTACAACACCAACAACATGTTCACTCACCAGGTTCGCAGAGACAGGTGTGCCGCTCCCATTGGTCAGAGCAGCGGCTGTGGGCGGGGCAAGGAGACGAGACGCAGGGGTTGCCGACATTACAGCCGGTCTCTACTTTGACAGCTCTGGACGGGCGGGGCAGGGGAGGGGCGTCGGGCCGGACACCCAACCGAACACCCTGTGAGGAGAGAGGGGGGTCTGTCAATACAAGAAACTGGCAGCTTCTTTCATTTACTGGAATCTGTGGAGCCCAAACTCATTTCATAGCACATCTCCATCGCTTATGTGCCAATAAACCCTGCAGCCATCCATCAATAAACATTAAAAATTCAATTCATCCATCTTCACCTGGATGCATCCTCTTATCCCGTTCTGCACCTCTCCGGAGCCCAGCACTCCTCCAACATGCAGATGCTTCACCTTCAAACCATGAATCTCATTTCCCACTATCACTGTTCCCTAATGGGTGGAGACGGGGGAGAGAGGTGAGGGGACAGATGGAGACAGGAGAGATTATTGTTATTATTAATAGCTATATGCAAACTGAACAAAGATACACAAGAAGCACATTTGAATGCTGTTATTTGACCACGTAGAAGAACTCTGTAATTTATCTGATATGCAAACATCAAAGCAGTCAACAGGTAAAAGGGATGAAAAATAAGTCACACTGAAGGAAAGAGATTATCAGCAATAAAGGTTTGTGGAAAGATAGAATAAGAGACTCACATTTTACTGTTTCACCCCATGAAAATAATAAAAGCTTAAAAGAATCCTTTAAACTGAAAGCAGATAAAGATTCATTTCAGAAGACATTATTGATTCTCACTCTGTGTGATCACCAAGTGGAAGTCACTATTCTATATTTTCATTTACCACACTATCAGCGAGGAGTCGGGCTATAATGGCGTTTACGGCAGCTGAAGGAAAGAGAGTGTGAACATAAAGGAAAATGGTTTTAGAGCCGCAGAGTGAATGATTGACTTTATTAAATAAAAGAAAACAGTAACATGCAATCATGGTGGAGAAGGTCAATGCGCAACTGATAACACTGACAGTGTTGTGAAGCGATGTTGACAGGAAAAGCTTACAACCACCACAAAGAGGAAATCAATAAGGCCCATTTATCAGCATTTCAGCAGCAGTGGAAGATACAAAAATGGAAGGTTGGATCTGGCTGATAATAGCCGCACACATGCCAAACATTTTCGGAGGTAATTACTGCTTAATTGGCAGCTACGATGTTTATTCGTTTCATTTTTTAAACGTGTTTTTGTGCACCGTTTACTCCGAGTGTTACTTGATGCACTTTGAAGAATAGCCTGATGAACTACAATAAATAACGATGAAAGGCACAATTTGCTGGCAGCTGATTTCAAAATTAAATTTACATGAAAACAAAACAAAACATGTTGTTTTGCCTCAACAAAGCCAAAGGGACAGAGTGTGAAGGTGTGTTTGCTTTTCTCTCGTTTTTGAACACATGCACCAAACAGACGTCAGCCAGCACAGTTTGACATATTAATCCACCACAGATTAGGAGACTGGGATTACAAGGCAACATCTCTGAGAGACCGAGGCCGTCCAGAGAGTGTGTGTACGGAGGAGATGAGACAGTATGAACATACATATGTATGTCCTGGATACATCTCATTGACTCCTCTGCTCAGATTAGGTATAGGGAGGTAAAGTTTATCCCCACAAAATTAGGCAAAGAGATAAAATTCAGAATTCATACAAAGTCATTTCAAACATTTTATCAAACATTTGTGTCTCAAACTCATTTTTTATTGAAACAAATCAGTGATTAGCTTCGATACTGTGGCTGATTTCCAATGGAAATGGTTCAAGATTTTTCTTAAATCTGGACACAGTTTCTTCATAAGAGTCAAATGACTGGTTCCAAATACTGACAATAATTAGTGGAAAACCTCCAAACCATGCTGAGGGATTATTTCCTGCTTTGACACAAACATGATTTTAAGATTGAAAGTGAGATTATATGTAAATGATTTGCAAATTCAATAATATCTTTTGCAGTGTTGTGCTCCACTGTACTGGCTCTCAGCAGGAAATGAGGTAGAAGTCTGTGCGTGTGGAGATATTTTAGATTAGAGGATATTAAAAAGGATTTCTCGCCTTCATTCATATTAAATGCTGTACAGTTCCAATTAGAGTTCTCTGCTGATCAGACTGAAAAATGTTGTCCATCAGAGGATTTGTAGATTTCAAACTACCAAATTAAATGAAAACCAAGCATTAGAGCTGGGGGAAAAAAAGCCTATTTCCAACTGAACATGGTCAATCATAGTTGTGAATTGGTTGGTTGCTAATTAATAAGGAAAATAAAGTCTAGATTGATTTAGTGAAGCTGATAAAAAAACGTTCCTTTCAAGGTTTGTGTCACATCTCTTACCTGATAGAGTCCAAAGTCGAGCCGCAGCGTGGCCACGTAGCGGGTCTCTCGGCCGCTGTGAACGTCTCGCAGCTCCAGCTGGAGGTCGTGCCACCGGCCGTCCGCCACCTGAACCTGATCCAACCGCAAACGCACCGGCCGGGTGGAACCACGGGTCACCGAGAACACCAGCTGACCACTTACCACCTGAGAGGGACGGAGCGGTGCAGACACACGGGCAAACACCGGGAGAGGAGAGGAAAAGGAGGGAGTGTGAAGAAACATGAGTTGATGAAAACAGCGAGGGAATAAAATAACCTGCTTGGTGTGTGTGTGTGTGTGTGTGTGTGTGTGTGTGTGTGCGTACCTGGAACAGCAGGCTGGTGTACTGCCCAGCCTGAGCCTGCAGCAGCGTCCCCTCTCGCGCTCTGGTCCTGAACACCAGGCCCAGGTACCAGGGCGTGGAGATGGTCACGTCGTTCTTCAGGTCCCACCAGAGGGCGCTGTTACCCAGGAAGCGATGGGGGTGTGGCATCACTGAGGTGGAAGGTGAGAGAGAGAAAGTGAATAAAAGGTGCTGCAACAGTCTCAGAATGTCACTCTTCCTGCACTGAATCAAGCATCAACCTCCAGGTCTGAAAATGAAGCCCACACGGAAGTTAAAAAAGCGGCAGTTCCTCAAACGGCCACTAGAGGGAGCTCCAAAAAGGAGTCGTTTACATTTGACCTCCATGTTAAAATGTCCGACTTTCCAGCAGAAGAAAACGTGTTTACAGCCTGGTACAATAAATGTTTTTTTTTTATAACGCAATCGTTTCGAGACGGAGGTTGAGCTAAGCTAACGATGCTAACGGTAGCTTCTGTTAGCTTCAGTTATTAAAGCTGCTGAAGTCAAAACGTGTTAATAGTTTATGGTGTTAATACTTCTGATCTTAAACTGAACTGTGTTCAAACTGCAAATACAATAAAGTTTTTGTAACTTCAAAATTAACGTCTCATTTCTGACTACTGGTTAAGATGGAGGTCCACTCATGTCGGATGTGTATTTTATACAGGACATAAAGCAGATGATAATATTAGTCTCAGTGAGTTGCTGCAGTTTAGAGCAAACCTTCCTAATTAAAGTCAATCATCTATTTCCTCTGTTTCTTACGGTCCTTACCTTCAGAGCTCCACATTTATTCCACTCACACACTCACTTTACTCCAGTGTAAAACAGCTGCGACGACTCAGCACAAAATGAGGAAAAAGAAGTAGAAGAGGGAAAATGCTGACGTGCCGCCTGAAGCCTTCATCGGACCGAATGAATGACAAAGCACTTCTGCGTCTGAACCACTGAGGTATCAAAGTGCAGCAGCCAATTAAAACAGCAGCTTGTTTCTGTCATTCAAGCAACATGTCAGTAACAAAGAAGTAGTCTGAAAATGTTTCCTGAAGCATTTCAACTTCAGTTAATTATTCACTAATTAATGAGGCATTAGCAGAATTACTGCTGACAAATAAAGGCCAGTAAAGATCAGAGTCATTTAGCTGCATTTTTAAAAACATGACCATCTCATCATCACCTGCACGAGACACAAACTGCCAATTATCTCAGCCTGAGCCTCACTTGTTATTGATAATTAACATGAGAATGGCACAATAAATGTGACACTGTTGAAGGTTACCATTTGTTTTAGAAGCAGCACATACAACAACAGTCTGAACATAAAGAAGTGTGTCTCACCGTGGCTGCAGTCTTTGCCTCCGTAGCCCAGGGGACAGTCGCAGGAGAACGTTTCCCAGCTCACCCTGCAGGTTCCTCCGTTCTGACACGGGTTGGACTTACAGAACGGGAGCTTGGCGCTGCAGCCTGTGAGGAGACAGTTACATCATCCGTTTCAAACATACAGCACCGTGATGAAGAACTGCAACACCATGGCCTCAGGTACGAGACAGTCCGTCACCACTGGGAATATTCACCGGGGAACTTCTCCAATTCTACTTGGATTTCAGGATTCAATTTGTCTTAAATCGTACTTGAACTTAAAATATTACAAATGAGTTCAAGCAGGTGCTGACAACACATAATAGCCTGTAGAAAATATCATTACAGCTCTTCATTCATAGAAAACAATATGAGTGACCTGTTTTCAGTCTGAATCTAATTCATGTCTTTTACTGTTTGAAAGCATTTAACAGGTGGTTTATGGCACAAAAAACCTGAGGAGATGCTTCACTTAATTACAATGATTCACATGAATTCATTGAACATTTTAGGTGTCATTGCTTTTCATGCATGTAAGTATATGTGTTAACACAGGAAGATGTTGGCCGGGTATCATCAGTGCTGACCGGGGATGGTTCCATTGTTGGCGATAAATCCAGCCAAGTCCAGCGGCTTGTTGTCGATGTGCAGCTCCTTCATGCAGCCGATAAACTCCCTGGTGCCAAACGGGAAGTTGTCCGGCACGTTGGGAACGCCGCCCAGGAACAAGGGACCAGTCAGGTCCAGAGACCTGAGGGAGGAGGAGGCAAAGAAGAGAAATAAATAAGGTGGAGGATAAGGATTAAGATGGGGGGAGGAGGGAGGAGGGGGATGAAGGAAGGGATGGTAACAAACATGACAGGAGGATATGAGAGAGACAGGGGGATTAAACAACCCAGAAATTAAATGTGTCATCGGAGGTAAATGTCAAAAGGAACATGAATCTGAGAATAACAGAGGATGCCGAGCAGAAATGAGACGATCGTGATGCTGTTGTTGAGGCTAAAAGTGGAAACAGCAGGAGAGAGGACGAGATGGAGAAGGAGACAGACGGAGAGACAGATGAACAAACAGGAGATTAAATAAGAGTTACAGCAAATATCAGGAGAGAAAGGTGGATGACAAGGCGGAGGGAGGCAGGAGGCGGCGATGAAAGGAGGGAGATGTTAGGGGATGTCAACAAATGGCAGAGTGGCAGGAATAAAGAGGAGGCGCAGGGAGCTGTGGAGGCGGCCGCGGAGGGAGGCCAACAAACCAGAGATTAAGTGTGAGTTACAGCAAATATCAAGAGAAAGCCAGCACAAAGGTGAATGACAAGATGGGAGACGTGTGGAGGGAACCTGAGGACGATGACGGCACATGACAGTTAGACATCATGAGCCAGAAGAAACGATCTGTTGTTTCACTCCAGCACGAGTTTTTCTTTTTGGTTCGCGACGCGCGTCACGTGTCGAGCCAATAACCGCCGGCGGAAAACAAAGCGAAGGAAGCCAGAGAGACAAAAGGCGCCAGAGTCGAACAAACAGGAGATTAAGTGTGAGCTTCAGCGAACGTCAACAGAGAGCGTCATTAGAGGAAGATGTCAAGACGGAGTAAGAGGAGGCCGAGCCGTTAATGGGGAAATGGAGAAGGAAGGGAAAGAGGAGAGTGTTGAAGCGTTTGGCCTTCCTCTTTGATCCGTCCTCTCGTCTCTCAGCCACACTTAGCTCTGACAGAACACAGCCAACCTGATTACAGCCTGCAGAGCCCAGGCCAGACATCAACACCATGACAGGCCGCTATTTAAGTCAATGTGTGTGTGTGATGCATTTGTTGCCATACTTGCAGACATTTAGTTCGTTTGACAGAAAACTACTAAACTCTGACAAGGTCAAACACTTAAAAGCAACAGAGTGGATTTAAAACTGACAATTTGCATGTAGAGAAATGAGTGAGAGAGAGAGAGAGAGAGAGAGAGAGAGAGGATGAAAGTAATGAAAGAAATAAACATTAACAACAGACAGAATGAGCCACCGAGGAACGAGAGCATCAGAGATACAGACATGAAGATGTCAGCTGTGCCTCATTAAAGTCACCTCATCACCCCGATCTGACATCCCTGAAAAAACCCTCTATCCTCACAGCAACAGTCTCACAGTCTGAGCAGGAGTTTACTGAATTATTCAAGTTAATTTTGCGACGCTCGTCCCAAAATGAGCCTTTAAGATACATAAAACTCAACAACAATAAACTAGAGACAACAATAAAGTCATGCATTAAAAACACACAGAACTCAGACAGAACAATACAAGTCATCCACAGCTCAGCTTTTAGAGTCATGGTTATTTTATCAGCTGATCATAAAAGTCAGATGTGAAACTATGGATCTGATTCTAAATGAAGCTGTGCTGTGATTCCACTGGTTGTTTCCACATGTTGAGGGCATCAGTGCTCTGTTGTGGGGCAATGTTTCAGATGTGTGGAGCTTTCAAGTCCCCAGCTTTGAGGCAAACAGGCATCGATACAGAGAGAGAAGGTGGAGAACTCACTTCTTGCTGCTGGTCTGTTTTCCCTGCGCGGCGCAGCTGTAATTTCCCAGCTGCGTGCCGAAGCGAAGCGACAGAGCTGTGTCGCAGTCGTCGACGCTCACCACTGCAATCTTCTCATCGGAGGGACCCTGGGCCTCGCCGCTCATACTGCGCCTCGGCTGCACACACACAAACACAACAGAGTGAAGAGAGAGGCCAGAGAAACAGAAACCAACCCCAAGGCCAAGACATGCATTTACTAAACCTAGAGTTTCACACAGCTCAGCAGAAATAACACATCAGAGCATGTTCAGTATCTACTCTGCTACTGCACATGTGTTAGAGAGGGAGGGGGGCAAGTCGAGTTAGTAAGACAAGAAGCACCAGGAACTGCATATGGGTAGAAAATAATGAAGTCAGAGTAGACAACTCACTCACGCTTCACTTACTGTGTGCTGGTGAGAGACAGACACAAACAAAGACAGAAGGAGGTGTATGTGCTCCCTGACACACACTCATACTCACATAGCGAGTTGCCGGCTGAGGAGAATGAAAGAACATGGAGAAAATTAAAGGAGATGTGGGACGAATATGCATGAATGAAACGATGACAGGCAGACGCCCACGTAACAGTGCACACACACACACACACACACACACAGAGCCTGCAGCTCGGTTCAAAGTCTCTGCGGCTGAGAAACTATTCTGCCGACACATCAGAAACACAGCACACGTAATCAGGAGTAAAACTTCAAAGCACAACTCGTCGAACAGACGCCGAACAGAAGATCAAAAGTCAGATCAAATATCTTAATGGTGTACGAGGCACAAACAAAGTGAGGACTCACCTTGTTGTAGTAGTGGATGTGAACCGTGTGCCAGTTTCCATCGCTCACGCCACCAGGCAGGAAGGGACTCACCTGAGTGGACGACTCACCTGCAGCCAAGGTACGGAAAAACATGAGCATCATGAAAATGGTACGAACTGAGTTAAAATCACTGCTTTAGTTTTGGCTATTTGTGTTATTATTTCGTTATGTCTCCAGTTCTGTTCTGATCATCACACTCATCTCTGGCTCACATCGTGTCCAGTCTCATGTGTGCATCCACCAAACACACATAGAATATGTACAAATAATGACTGCTGACTGACAGTTTCACTTCTCGAGGCCACGAGTAGATTCATGGAAAAATAATTAGTCTGTATCATCCCAGAAGATAAAGTTGTTCTCACAATCTGAACATGTTATAGATGTGACATTGATCCTTGTCCCTCCCCACATAGACGTGCATACAGATATAAGTAGGTTGTACATCTACACATAGTATTCAGTGAGGTATTTTTTTTGGACAAATCTCCAGGACGTTTCCAATTGAAATCTGTATCACAATATAATCCCAAATCCCATAAAGAAATAATACACAACCTCTGAGATTAAAATCTGTCTTTGTCTTCACATAGAAATATCCTCCACATATAAAGACATAGATTACAGATCTTGTACCTGTGGAGTATTTGAGCACCACTTGTCCTTCTTGAATCTCCAAGGCAATGAAGTCATGTTTCTCATTGAAGCGTCCGTTGTAGAAGAGAAGACCGGTGTTCTCCAGGGTGGCAAACCTATGACAGGCACAGAGCAGAGACCCATGTTCATGATCATCTGTGAATATACTCTATAAATTATCAGCATTTATTATTTCTAATGTATATATTCACATTTTTCCATGCTGAAAATACACAGTGCAAATAAATTAAGCAACAATATATGACACATTTATACGTTTTCAGATGAGATGAATCAATAATTAATTTCGTGTAGCCAAACAAAAACTCCTCCTCGAGCAGGCTCGCTGCTGGAAAACAAAAGGTATTGAATCTGGAGCCCAGTTAATTACATACAATAGTGTGTTTTCCACAGCGAGGCCGGGGGACGCGCTGACGCCGGGGGGACGCGCCGAGGCCACGGCTGCCATGTTAACACAGCCTGATCAAAAGCTCTGTTAGTGTTTTCATAGAGTTCAGCACAGATGACAAATCTTCTCTCCTGGCAACAAGACGCAGGAAGATCCCCGCTGCAAAAAATGTCCACTTTAAAAAAACCTTCACCTCGTCTTGTCCTGCTTTTTATGAACTGATGGCTTCAAATATTCCTACTCAGTCTAACTCTGTGTTTAAATCCCTGCCTTAAAAACAATGGATGCATTATTTCAATACAGCAGAGTCACAGCACTGCTCATTATCATTATAAAAGGTCTGTCTTTATTAACTCAGGAGCTGAAATGTAATAAAAGGTGACTGTTTGTCTTGAAAGCTTTAAAACTCATGAAGGCAGCTCAGCAACGAATGACAACTTCAAACACAAACCCCAGATGAATTCCATACATTCAGCACTATGGGTACATTTACACTGTCACCTCAGAATCATATTACCCATCACGCTTCCTCAGAGTCAGAACTACAAAACCTTTTGAAGCAGCTTTTGGGCTGAAGATGAGACAGGAACATTTTTTGCAGTGGAGGAGTGAAAACGCTCTGGGAGGACGTGAGTGACATGAATAACGATGGAGTCCTGTTTGGCCCTGATGTGAAAATCAGGCCAAGGAGCGAAGCTGGCAGCAAACAGGGCGCTGAATAAAAGAGTGGCGTCGGGGGAAGAAGGCTGACAGTCAGGCGGAGGAGTGTGTTCTCTACAGCCGGACACATCAGATGAAAGGAACTCAAACCAACAGCAATTAGAATAAAATCAAGGTTTGGCTGTTTTCAAAGGAGAAATCTGCGATGATGTGTCCCAGAGGAAGGCAGGGAAGTACTGGTTGTACTACTGATGTAGACGTTTTTCCCCTTTTCTGACACATGTATAAGTTTCACTGGCAGGTAAATAGTTGTTTTTTTTACAGGTTTATCAACATTTACAAAACCTGGATATAGTCACTAATTTTGTTATTGAACAACATCCCATCATTATTCACTTTATTCACCAGATGTTTTAAACCAGTTTGGGAATCTTATCAACTGCAGTTCAACATCTGGAGGTGTTTCAATGGAGAGATTCTACCACTAAAACCACTGACCAGTCAATATCGAGATCAGCCACAAATCAATGACTGGAAAGAACCAGGACCACGATGCCACAGCGGCCACCTCAACCTAGCAACAACCCTATGGGTGACATCACCTTAGCAACTATCATTAGACAGCATCACCCATAGCAACCATCCCATAAACCCGCCTGACCACTCTTAAGGACCACTTCAGGTCTCCCACAGACAACGAGAGGCGAGGGAGCGGCAGGGAGACGATGGCGGTGGGCGAGCGAGAGGGAGAAAGAGGAGCAGGAGTCTGTTACAGGATGAGTGGGTATGAAATCCACACGCAAACAAAACCAGCTTGAATGAGTTCATGAACCAAAGTTACAAAAAGCCTGGATGTAAATCTGCTGTGACTCTATAGGCTGCATGTAGGTCAGCACTGTTCTTCAGTTTACACTCTCAGAACTTCACTTCAAATGTCTGGAGAAGCTTCAAAGTTCTTTAAAGAGTAAACCTCGTTCTGAGCATCGGGAGCAGCCAAGTCCACAACTTCAGTGGTGTTTTTTAAAAAGGGAGAAGCTCAATTAAACATTTGAACTTATGCACTAAAAGCCTGTTTTTGGTTGGACACAGAGCTCTGACCTGTTCGCAGAGGATGAGATGGGAGAGAAGAAGAGAGAGGAAGGAGAGAAGGGAGATGATAGAGAAGGATGAAAGAGGAGAGAAAGGAGGAACGACAGGATCCATCTCTGAGGCCGAGATGAAATAAATACAATCTCACAAACATCAGGACATTGTTACATAAACTAAACAGAATGTGATCATTGTCTGATCCTTTTTAACATAAACTCAATTGAAAATAGGACAAAGACAAGATATTGAACAGGATTGGTTCCTGTAAATATCAGCTTCTTCTGAATCTGATGCAGCAACATATTTCAAACAACCGACTGTGAAAGTTGTGGACTGATCCAGAAACACCTGTTTGGATCCTTCCACAGGTGAACAGGTTCATTGGTAACAGGTGACAGGATCATGATCGGGGATGTACTCACGTCAGAGAGATGGACAGGTGGAACCTCTGCCTGAGGCCCCGGAACATGACGAAGGACTTGGGCGGGAAGGAGCGGGCGGTGACGGTGCAGTACGGACGCTCGTAGCCTCCAGCGGGACACTCGCAGCGGAAACCCCCGCCCGACAGCTCCCGGCACGTCCCTCCATTACGACACACGCCGGGCACGCACCTGCCCTGCCGCCGGTCGAACTCACAGCGCTCACCTGGAGGGCAGAACAGAACAGAATCCATTAGTTATTTACCTGGTTATTTGACCTGGTTAAATAAAGGTTAAATTTAAAAAAAAAAAAAATTACGTCAACAGTTTCACAGAAAAATCACAAAGACACTGGGAAAATCTCTGTTGAATGAAACCAGCGACTCAGTGGGAGATCACCAGCCGGAGTCTGTGCTGGGGGCTGCCATTCATTTTCCTAATAACAAGGAAGAGCTGGCTGATGAAGTTTCAATATTCACAGCGTAAAGGTCCTTACACACCGGGAACGATGCGAATATACGACGCGAAATTGCGAAATATCCGGAGGCGAATTTTGAACAGGTTAGCTTACGAGCTAACGTTACTTAGCATAGATGAAAGTTTAAACAAAGACGTTTTACAAACTGTTTAAGCAAACATACCATCGTCATATGCGAGATCCGACTGTCCACAAGTTGTCCTTCAGGTCGTTGTCCTTGTAATTTTTATGTTTTTTATAAAAAAGCACTCTGTTTTCCGACACGTAAACAAGCAGCCGGTCGGCCATGTTGGATCCAACAGTGAATGTGACGGCTCAACAACACGCAATCTGATTGGTCAGAAGTGGACACACAGGATGCGAAACTTTGATAAATTTAACCTTGATGCGAAAAAAAAATGCCGCAGAGAAAACGTCGCTGATGTGAACGCTTGTATTGACAGGATACAAGTTCGAAAAAAAAAATTGACATCCAAATTAATCGCACAAAAAGACGCTTCCGGTGTGTAAGGACCTTTATACTGCACATAAAAACATTCATACACGTTTCTAAGTCCAAACAAGGCGGGGTTTCCCTTCGGTACCCGGACGGTTTGGCCATGTCGGTGCTTGTTCCTCAGAGACTTCCAGCAATTAATTTTCATCAGCTCCGGCCTCATTGAACTCACTGGCAAGTCCATGAAAACAAACAGGAGCTGAGCAGTTCAAACCCACAGAGCTTCACTTTACATTCCAGTCCAGGTCCCGAGGTTTACACTGAATTCAAATGAAGGCCGAGATAAAACACTGTCATGATTTTAATATTTCACTCATTAGGCGAAGAGCTGGATGAGGTGGGAGCTGAATCTGTGTCACACAGAGTGAGACAGAAACGTGTGTCTGACCCTGATGAAACCTGAGCATCAACACTGTCAAACTGACGTCAAACTGAGCTCAGATCAACCTGCAAACTCCCTCGAGCCTCACTCCTCCATCAGGGTGGAGCTGACTGTTAAAGATAACATTAATAAAGCTTTAAAACCAAACCTCACACTTGATACAAAAACCTCTTCTATATGCAAATATGTCCAACGTCTCAGACTCTGAGGAAGCAGTCAAACACACAGGAGCAATGCAGCAGAGTTAATGTTTACACCAAAGGACTGTTTCACTGCTGATGTTAGTTTGGAGTCAAATCCTTCAAATAAAGTCAAAATATCCTTTTGTTATTTCTCAGTGCGATGTCCAAACTGTGAGATCAAGACGTCGGCCAGGAAAACGACCAGGCTCCACAAACACACTGTCATGTCTAAAAAAATCATCTGATTATTTTACTGTCTTGTCCTGTGCTTCATGTTGTCTTGTGATTTCCTGTTTTATTTTGAAACTAACCTCCCCTCTGGTTTCAGGTAGCTTGCCCTTCCTCTTCCTCGTTGTGATTGTCAGCCCCGTCCTGATTGTTTCCACCTGATCCCCTTCCTTGTGTATTTAAGTCTGTGTCTCTCTTTGTCTTGTGCCAGATTGACTTGTCTCTGTTGAGTAAGTCTTTCCACGCCATTCATGTCAAGTCTTGTCTTTGTCATTGTTAAGTTTTCATTTGCTACTTTGTTCCTGCCTTTTTGCCTTTTGCTACCTCTTCAGAGTGATTTTGAGTTCTTGCCATTTTTTTTGCCTTTTGATGACTTGTGTTTCCTCGTTGTGAGTGATTTTGATTTGTCACTTTTAATAAAGACTCTTATTTTGAAGACCAACCTCGCACCAACCTTGTCACACACAGCCGAAACGTCGACCATGTCAGTTTCAGTTTCTCACATCGTCTCAATCAGCAATGCAATCAGAGGATTCTCAGCCACCGCGGCTTCAAGGGCCTCTGAGCAAAGGTTGAGCTCTGTCACTTGAAAACAGGTTTTAAAGATGGATAATTAACAGGAGGGTGTTGAAATGGCTCCAGTCTATGAAGCAGTGGTTCTGTTTCCTTCCTCATCAGGCTGAACTGCTCTCACTTCTTCACATGCAAATGAAGGTTGATTATGTGGAGGAAGCTGCAGGGGGCTGATTCCTGAGGAGCAGCAGGACCAGCCCTCAGGATCCCTCACATCCACAGAGAGCAGAGAAACAACAACATCAGAGCTGACACTCAGAAAATACTGTGTGCAGGATTTGGAGAATTGTGTTTTCAGCAGAACAGAGAGAGAAGTATTTTCCTGCCGACTCTGATTCTGTTGCTTCAGAAGTTCAGGCAACACGAGGAACAACAAAAACAAATCTGCAGACCAGAATAACACACAGATTTGGCTGCCAGTCAAACAAGTCAGAGTCTGAACTGTCTCTGGAGGCCGAAACGCCCACGCCACACACACACACACACACACACACACACACACA
>JBBMOC010000757.1:0-5000 GCA_037975185.1 Centropyge bicolor
ACACACACACACACACACACACACACACACACACACACACACACACAGGATGTCATGAACAGAGACGTTTGATTATCTTCATTATTTCATGCTCATAATTTGTAGTTTGTACTAGAAGTAGTTATGAACAGAACATTTCAGATGTAAAGTTTTTTCAGCTTGTGAAGATTTATTTTATGAGACTCCCTGTGTGTCGATAACGTTGATCCTGTTCATGTGTGTTGAACTGCTTAATCAATGTTTTTTATACAACTTGTAAATAAAGTATTATATTGCAAATGATAATTATTTTCAGCGTTGACTAATCTGCCCTTTGATTTCTTGATTGATTGGTTTAAATTTAATTTTACAGTTTCCATCATACATACTGTAATTTTAGCTGGTTGATGTGGATTTGTTCGCCCTGTGTGAAGCACTCTGTGTGTCGAGCTTTGTAAAAATGATAAAGGCTTTTTTCTTGTAATATAAAGCATTTTTTGAAAAATACTCTTTATTTTATTTTGTTGTCCTGCGTCACTTCCTGTTGGGCCTGAAGACGTCGTGGGGCTCTGACTGAAACACCTGCGATATCAGACCTAACCTCGCTGAGTTTAGAGAGAAAACCAGACTGAAGCCTGAGTTTACATCATTCTCAGTCTTTAATTAAATCGGATCCATGTTGTGCTGCCTGAGCGAACAGCCGTCACATCTTCACTGTCAGCTTGTTTTGGCACTTTTTTCAAGGTTGAGTTCACATTAAATTTGGTGCAAATCTCCAGGCCGGCGAAATGTTTGGCCAATTAAACGTTCACCGTGGCGTAATTACAGAACCGACAGAGACGGGGAAGCCGGTGGCAAACGATCAGACATGAAGGGGCCGCGAGCCGACCGCGAGCCGGCCGCGCGGTTTGACTGGCAGCTCTCTCAATTCAGCTGGAGCCTTTAGAAGAAGGAAGCTCCTCTGGGACGCACGAGCCGCGGCCCAGGAATCAGACCGTCTCCACACATCGCCAGGTTTATTCTAAAGGCTCTTTCACATGTCGACGTCACGCCCCACATGTGTGACAGTCAGGACGCTGGTCTTTGTGGCTCTCGTGCTTGCGCTGGTGAAATGGCTGAAGGTTAACTCTGGGCCGTGTTTGCTGAATAACAGAATTACATAATCATTACAGTCTCTAATTGCACAGTGTGGCGGGCCTATTGGATTTGTATTGTATTGCAGATAATAAGTGCAGCTGTTTAGCTTGAGGGAAAATAAAGGACCAAAAATAGATCTATTAGAAAGTATTCCCATATGGTGCATGAATACAAGGCGCTCGTGGCTCGCGCGTAGTCAGAGGCAGAGTGAACTGGGCTGCATCTATTCATCTATTAAACACGAACAGAGCAGGAAGTTTAATTATTTCACTGGTGATTATAAAAGACACAATGAAGAATTTACATCATTGACTTCAGTAAGAGTGCGATGATGTAAAAATACTCCATTACAAGTAAAGCTCAGTCCTTAATCCTACTGAAATGAGGACTGAAGTATTACCAGGTAAATGTACTTAAAGTGTCAGTAAAAGTCCTGAAATGTCTCCTGAGTCTCTGTCACATGATCACACTGTTGATCCTGATGCATCAGTGTCAGAGCAGTGTTTTCCTGCTGGAGCCTCCAGGTGGCGCTAGTTTGAACGACTTTATATCCAGTCAGCTGGTTTAGTCCAGTGGTTCAACCTGAGGGGTCAGGCCCCTCCAGAGGTCACCAGATGAATCTGTGGGGTCACAGGATTCATGAGAAAGAAGAAAAAGCAAAGTTCTGATTCACAAATTTTTTCAATTTAAAAGAAAAAAAACTGTTCACAGATCATAAAATATTGGGATCTTTGGGCCTTGAAAAGTTCTTCAAGGGAAAATGTCTCCACTGATTTAGCATCTGAACACACAGTGGACAGTTAAAAAAAAAGATCAAAACACAAATCAAGTGACGTCACCTGAGGATATTTATCTTTACACAGCGCCCCCTGGAGACACGAAATGCTTCGTGCTTTTTCACACATGTAGGCTTCATTTTTGCTCTTCAGAAATCTATGGGTGACGTCATGGACACTTCTTCCATGTTTGATACAGTCTATGATAATAAATGGACAAATAGTCCATCTGTTCGGTTGCCAAATCCCACCTCCTCTTTTCTGCAGAAGAGCCAAAACAGTGATAGTTGTTGCTAATTGTTTTATATACATATATAAACAGAATTCAGACCCTGGAGCAGCTGTTTGTCCGGTGTCCTTGACTGTCAGACCCTTCACCTCCTGGAGAAATGCTTCCAGCTCTCTGAGAGGTTTTTTCTTATGATTTGTTTATTGATGGCCACAAATACTCTGAAAAAGAAGAACATGCACACGTTTGTTAACTTGGTGGTCTCATTGTAATTTTTGTTTTGTCACTGCATGGTTTATTAAAGGGACTTTTAAAACTCAAGCTCTCCCTCTCTCTCTCTCTCTCTCTCTCTCTCTCCCTCTCTCTCTCTCTCTCTCCCTCTTTCTCTCGCTCTCTCTCTGCCCCCCTCCCCCTCTCTCTCTCTCTCTCTCTCTCTCTCTCTCTCTCTCTCCCTCTCTCCCTCTCTCTCTCTCTCTGGATGGAGGCGGAGCGAGGCTTTACTCCACTGTGTGTTGAGGATCTTGGCAGTGAGGAGGAGGAGAGCAGCAGATCAGGAGGATGCTGGACGTTGGATGCTGAGACGGAGCTGCTGGATCTCGTGCTGACAGGAAACAGGCAACACAACCACATCTGTTTGAAGCCTCAGGTAAGAAAGACATTTATTTAGAATTATTTCTTAAAGAGTTTTCTATTGTTTCTGTGATAAAAGGCTCATGAGGTTCTTTAATCAACAAATCTGATCTAATGATTATCAACAAATAAAATTTAAAAATAAGCGTAATTTGAGGGAATAATAAATAATACAAATTATAAACTATATAAATGTAAAAATGTCTTTGACACTAATTGTAATTTGATGTTGTTTTATTTCCTCAAAATCCAATATTCACTGACAGCTGACGTCATTTGAGTTACAGACCTGAGAGAAATGTTTGTTCACGTCAGAGACATAGATTAAGCTTGAGTATATTGTATTTAATTTTTATTTTCTTTTTTTTTGGACATTTTTTATGTTTGCTTTGTGAGGACATTATAATGCAGCGCTTACTTTCAGATAACAAACTATTGTTAATTTTTGTTTTCAATAAAAAATGTATTTCAGTAGATATTAAACAACAAAACAAGACATGAAAAAAAATCACATTTACCTCATCATGTATTTTGTAAAGTGTTTGTATTTTCCTCATTTCTTAAAGGAATAGTTCAACATTTAGCCAAGAGTCAGATGAGAAGACTCCACTCAATTTGTTGATGTCATGGTTTTGAGTCTTCGTTTAGTTTCCTGTTTTATGTTGAAAGAGTTTGTCCTCAGGTGTGTTGCTGACTTCACTTCCTGCTCTTTCTGATTTCGGATTAGTGTCACCTGTCCCTCGTTAGTCTGTGTGTTCCTGTCTCTCTTCCCAGCTCGTCTTTGTGTCATGTATCTTGGTCTGATGAAACCACTGGTCACATCAGCTGTCTCTTCTGCATTTTCAGATTCAGACTCATTCAGACCCTGAGTGTTTGGAGTAAAGGTTCATGTGAGACAGATTTTGATGCATGAGATGTTTAATGATCTTTTTGAGGTGTTTGAGGTGTTTGTAGGTGGGTTTTGTTCCAGTCCTGTTTCCAGTCTTTATAATAAGATAACTCAGTCTCGACTATGTGAATTCCCCAAAATATTGACCTCGTTCTTTAAATAGCTAATTAGCTTAATTGGCAGAGTGGACAGAATAAAGTGATGAGGAGGCATCTTGTCTCCTCTGATATTCACTGGTCAGCTCCAGAGAAACAGTCAGTTCAGAGGCTGAAGAAACAGGCAGCTCACTGACAAACATGATGTGGCAGCGGTGGAGTCAGAGCTGAGGAGGAAGGGATGAGGAGAGGACGAGAGGAAGGGATGAGGAGATGAGCAGAGGACGAGAGGAAGGGATGAGGAGAGGACGAGAGGATGAGGAGAGGATGAAAGGAAGGGATGAGGAGAGGACGAGAGGAAGGAACGAGGAGAGGATGAAAGGAAGGGACGAGGAGAGGACGAGAGGAAGGGACGAGGAGAGGACGAGAGGAAGGAATGAGGAGAGGATGAGAGGAAGGGATGAGAAGAGGACGAGAGGAAGGAATGAGGAGAGGATGAGAGGAAGGGACGAGGAGAGGACGAGAGGAAGGAATGAGGAGAGGATGAGAGGAAGGGACGAGGAGAGGACGAGAGGAAGGGATGAGGAGAGGAAGAGAGGAAGGAATGAGGAGAGGATGAAAGGAAGGGATGAGGAGAGGACGAGAGGAAGGGACGAGGAGAGGACGAGAGGAAGGGACGAGGAGAGGATGAAAGGAAGGGATGAGGAGAGGACGAGAGGGAGGGATGAGGAGAGGATGAGAGGAAGGAATGAGGAGAGGAAGGAATGAGGAGAGGAAGAGAGGAAGGGATGAGGAGAGGAAGAGAGGAAGGGACAAGGAGAAGACGAGAGGAAGGGATGAGGAGAGGAAGGGATGAGGAGAGGACGAGAGGAAGGGATGAGGAGAGGAAGAGAGGAAGGGATGAGGAGAGGAAGAGAGGAAGGGATGAGGAGAGGAAGGGATGAGGAGAGGACGAGAGGAAGGGATAAGGAGAGGAAGAGAGGAAGGGATGAGGAGAGGAAGGGATGAGGAGAGGATGAAAGGAAGGGATGAGGAGAGGATGAAAGGAAGGGATGAGGAGAGGATGAGAGGAAGCAGCATTTCACATTTTGCATGAAATCGATTTGCAGTGCTATAACACTGACTGTTTTGTGGGCGGCGTCATCGTCACCTGCGGTCGAGTGTATTGAGCCCGTCTTCGTTCCCATGCTCCCTGTGATCCCGCCTCCTCTGACCCCTGATCAGCTGTATCGACGGTGCTGTGTGAGGTGGGTGGAGGTGCATTA
>JBBMOC010000758.1:0-20663 GCA_037975185.1 Centropyge bicolor
AGTAACCGGAGGTAGGCTACCAAGATGGCTACGCACTACGATTTGCTCCATTTTTGCTCTTCAGAAACCTATGGTTGTTACATTAGTGTCAGACAATCTTTCTGGTCATGAACATAGAAAATACAATCAAAGGTAAAATCATGACTCTCCGCTCGCTCACTCACCTGTAAATCTACTGCACAGGTGTTTGTCCTGTTTGTCACCTGAGATGAACTGATGTTGGAGGTGGAACATCACTCACCACTGATTTATTGTTTCAGACCAAACCACAGACGCAGCTGTTTTCATAACTTTCATAATGAACATTTGGGTTGAGAAGGATGGTCCAACTGGACGAAAGGCAACATCATACCAGCGGCGGGTGAAAGAGTAAAGAGAGCGACTGCAGCTGAGCTGCAACACGTCAAACCCTCAGTAATCACAGATTCAGCCTCTGACAGGTTGTACATTAAGCAGGTGACGTGACATTTTCAGATTCGTCAGGAGGAAGGACGGTGAGCGGAGACTGACTGGTGGCTGGTCTCACACAACAGCTCTGTCTGAATGTGGCTGGTTTATGATCTGGGCTTCGACTCGTCCGACTGCACGGGACAAAGTCGTGACAGGGCCGGTCAGAGCAAATCCCACAGTGACTTCCTGTCCCTGCTGGACGTGTCTCGCTGGTGTGAACAGGTTGGACAGAGATGAAAAGATGAGAGTGATTTCTGATTCAGTTTGTTTCCTGCTCTTTTGTCCCTCAGCACTTCATTTGGATATTTAACAACAGCAGGATTCTGAAACCACTGTCCAGGACTTGATGCAGCTTTAGAGTCCACCATCACTCTGAGAGAAAACCACAGCACAGGAGAGGAGGATGATGGGAGGAGAGAGAGAGAATAGATGTGTTTGTGGTGTCATTCAGAGCTCAGATCAGTCTGAAGATTGTGACACAGTCTCATCACGATGAGACCAGCGGGTGAGAGAATAACCTGCGGAGATGAAGCCCCAGAGGATGATGGGAGTCAGTGATCACAGTGTGATCACTTACAGGTCGCCGTCCTGATTCACTCCGATGCATTCAGGGACAGTTTGGGCTTTTCTTTGATTCTGACTGTGCTTAAGCCTCCACATGTCCACATGACCTGGACAAAGTCTGACTGTCTTACTGAACTCTTCATGTAGGAGGATAAAAACCTGAGGAGATGCTGTGAGGAACTGGGCTCCAGACGACTGTCCTCATCGAGCTCGTTGCACTCTGTTCTTGTCTCGGCCTGTGGGCAGCTGAGAGGACGAGAGATCTGTCAACTTGACCTAGTGAAGAATGAACTGGACGACCATGAGACAGAGACAGCTGCCTGATGTGTCCCTGCTGGACAGGGTCAGGGGTCAGGGTCAGGGGCATAGACTGTATAAAATATGGACGTAGTGTCCGTGACGTCACCCATAGGTTTCTGATGAGCAAAAATGAAGCAAATCGTAGTGCGTAGCCATCTTGGTAGCCTACCTCCGGTTACTCCAAATATGGACAAAGAGGTGGAGCGNGCTATTGGCTGAAAAAAGCCGCTGAAAAAAGCTGCTTTATTTGAAATGATCAAACTAGCTACGGCTAACCAGCTAGGTTGAATGCTAAATATCGTTGTTAGCCGGCTAACCCCACGACGATCTCTTTCCCAAACTCAGTGACTAGAATTAGCCGGGGTGACGCCCTTTAGACCGTCAGTGGCTAGTTGTCAATCAAAGTGGCGCCACTTAGATTGACAGCTATTAATTGTGCATAATGATGTATGCTGTATATTTTAAACAAACGCCTTATGAAAAAATTCGCCCCCCCCAGAGTTGTCATGGTGTAGAAAAACAGCTTATGAGACTAGAGCCATGTTTTGAACCAGGCTGTAAATATGTTTTTTTCTGTCGTAAAATCGGACATTTTAACATGGGGCTCAAATGTAATTGACTCCCTTCTGCGGCCTGCTCTAGTGATTATTCGAGGAACTGCAGCTTTTTTGCACTTCCGCATTGGCTTCATTTTTCAGCGCCAGAGGTTGCCGCTTGGTCTCGGCCTGTGGGCAGTTGAGAGGACGAGAGATCTGTCAACTTGACCTAGTGAAGAATGAACTGGACGACCATGAGACAGAGACGGCTGCCTGATGTGTCCCTGCTGGACCGGGTCAGGGGTCAGGGTCAGGGGCTGTTTCATACCTCCACCTCTGAGAGCGCTGTGGTTCACACATTGAATCTTCTGCTTTACAAACATGGGAATGAAGTTTTACTAAACTGTCTGTAAATAACTCAGTTTAATGGAAACGCTCATTAAAAGATTAAGATTATGGCTGGATGTAAAACAGCTGTGAAAGTGGTCGGAGGAAGCAGCGACGTGATGCAAGCAGCGACATCAGAAGGTCCGAGCAGCCGACTGGAGCTCGTCGCTGCTCCACCGTGTGCGTCTCATTAATTCCTTTATTCCGGCCCTCAGATAAGAGTCCGTCCTCGGCGAGCTGAATAAATTGCGTTTCTTTACTCACAGAGAGGACGGGCGAGTTGTGAATGAAGCGCTGAGCCTCGATAACACGCTCCCCCTCCTGATTACTGTTTCCTGTGGCGGGAAGGTGAGGTTGAAAGGTTCGGGAGGAGATTTCATTTTCTCTGTGAAAAAATAATGAGACGTCTTTGTGCGTTCTGGCTTTCATTAATAAAACAGCAGCCTGCCGCTCAGCGTGGGAGCGAGGAGCAGGAACACGATTCAATCTTTAAGTTATTATCGAAGGAGCGGCGTCTTCTCTCCGTGCAGTCAGGGTTAATGTGGAAATGTGATACAGCTGATTCAGTTGACACTCAGTTGGTTATTCGTGCAGCATTTTGACATGGTTTCTCCGTTATCTGACACCTGACCTGCTTCCACATTCTAACAGTTTACATTACAGGATGATTACAGCCTGTTTCCTCACGTGGCCTCTTGTTTGAACTGTGAACGAATGATCCCTGAACTGTAAGAACAGTATAACATGGCAGATATCTCCCACTACCAGCCCTTATGTTTTCCATAATCCTTTTAAATTCCCCTTCAGGAGCTTCACACATTAATATCCTGGAGAACATTGGGCTGCTGTTTTCAATCACATGGATGTCATTTTATACAACCTGATGTGTTTACTATCTGCTGAAGCTGTAAAGGTGCTTTTGACCAAATAATGCCAAGAGTCAGGGCAGAGGGTTCAAGACTCAAGCGCATCACACACTCGCTGATTCATTAGTCTTGAAAACCAAATGAAGTATAAACAAAACTCACGGCAAGACTTGGCGATTAAACACAAGGACGTGAACGTGAACGTGAACGTGAACATGAAGGTTACGTGAAGTGACGATCCGGCAAAAGTGAACAAAAAAACAACTGACTTAAATAGTGAGTGGTGGTAATTAACTACAACAGAAAACACAGGTGACTTGATGAGGTGGGTGTGGCTGTTAAGTGACATGATACAGGGACTGAGTGAGAGACAAGACATGGATATAGAATATGACAAACAGAACAGAAACCAGAACACAGAATTGGAACAGACAGAACTAAACAATATATGTGGCAAGGCAGGACAACGACATGACGGAGTGTAACAACAAAACTAAGGAAGAACAAAAACCAAAACCTGGGTGCAAAACTGTGACACCAAGAACTGAACTGGAAATCCTTCATGGGGAACTAGTGCTCCATTTACACTCTGCACAGATTGGACACACTTTGCAAATCCAGTGTCTAAACGCAATTTGACTCACTGGTCCTTTGACGAAACTGCAGAAACTGACTAAAGCATCTTTCTGGCATTGGCCTCATACAGATACTAAAAGGAACCATGAGCAAGAACAATTACAGCGACTCTACACAAGTGTGTGTATGTGTGTGTGTGTGTGTGTGTGTGTTGTTTTAAGTTACAGCTGAAAATGTGAATCTATTCTTCAAATCAATCACAACAATCAATCCAATTAAAGGCAATTAAATGTGTAATGTGATTAATGACCTGCCAAACATTTTAAAGCTGATTTTCATTGTGTTCTTAATTGAAGTTAAAGCCACTGAGCTGGTTTACAACATTTGTACTTGAGCAACAAAACCACCAGTATGAACCTTGAAGGTTTAACTGGATCCTAATGTATTTCCAGGTATTAAACACATTATGGGATTGTACTACAGCTTGAAATATCCAGGAGCATCACCTGCTCTGACAGACCTTCGAACCCTGAAAGCTTTTTATTGGAAAATAGATTTCGACTGGAGGCCGAAGAAAAAGTAAACCACAGACAGATGTGTGGATCAGACGCTGACACAAAACAAAACCTAATTGACCTCTGCTGTCCTGGGCTCAGAGCATCAGGGACAAACACCACAGAGACTCAGGAAAGTAACTCAGTCAGAAGGAAAACTGTGTTGTTTTGTCATTTAGGTGAACTGACCCTTTAAGGAAGGAGGAGAAATAAGGATGATCATTGTGCTGCATGAAATGACTCAGAAAGATGAAACATGTCTCTGACAGTTTTCTTTGTCGATAACTTGATCTCAAACATCCTTGTGTTGTTGAATATCGGCTCCTCTTGTTCCTCTGTGCAACAGAAAAAGTCTTTGTGAAGCATCTTAACCTTTAAGTTCATGACGTCTTTTCATGAATCACCTGCTCCATCATCAGAAGCTCGTAAAGCCTCTCTCATCTCCTCTCAGAGTGAAGTGCTCCTTGTCATCTCCTCTCTGCTCATTAATGCCCCCCCCCCTGGCCCGTCTTCCACTCGCCTCTCGCTGCTCAACACTCCAATGACGCCTGAACACACTTTAGTTCCTCTGCTCGTGCTGCTCATGCTGCTCTCCTCCCGGGGGTTCCCTGCTGCTGCTCGGAGGCCAAGCTCTCAGTGTCTCCTCCAGCTGTTGGACCAGGCGGAGCTCTGAGTCCCTGAGGCTACACAAACTGTAGCAGGACGCTGCGAGCGGAGCTGCCGTCGAGGACGCCTGACCAGGACTCATCAACAGACGAGATCAGCTGCAGGATCATCCACTGACTCATGTTGGAGAAACATGTCCACATGAAAAAATGACTGAAAGAACGAACTGAACCTTCAACAGAACGACTGGCCTTTGTCTTAGCTCTCAAACATGAGGATCTGCTGTTGTTCCATCATTGTAAACTGAACATCTTCGGATGCTAATATTACATCTATCTGTCTAATATTAGCATGTAGCTCTAATTACTGCTGAGCCCAAACACGGCTGAGGCAAAGTTTAACAATGAAGCAGAATCTGTGGAATAAACCAGACGATATCTCTGAACCTGCTGCATCGATTTTCATCCTTTTTTCTTTACATGGTGTCGGAGCAGTGAGATCCTGACATTCTCACAGGGCGACAGCAGCTCAACAAAATCTACAAACCAACCAATCCAAAGACGACATGAACCGTCCATCCATCCATTGTCTTCCGTTTATCCGGGGCCGGGTGGCGGAGGCAGAAGTCTGAGCAAAGAGGCCCAGACTTCCCTCGCCCCAGACTCCTGCTCCAGCTCTTCCAGTGGGACCCTGAGGCGTTCCCAGGCCCTCCAGCCTGTCCTGGGTCTACCCCGAGGCCTCCTCCTGGGGGGACAGGCCCGGAACACCTCCCCAGGGACGCGTCCCTCCAACTGGAACAGATGTCCAAGCCACCTCAGCTGACTCCTCTCAACGTCTCTACCCTGAGCTCCTCCCTGGTGACCGGGCTCCTCACCCTCTCTAAGGGCTGCGGAGGACACTCATTTCGGCTGCTTGTATCCAGGATCTTGTTCTTTCGGTTATGACTCTCAGACAAACGTCACATTTTGCTCCATAAAGATCGAAGAAAATCTTGACACCTTTCATCCACCCAACTGTTTGGTTTGCTGTTAATCCATCAAAGCATCAAACCAACCTGGACGAGCTCGTCTTCTTTAGTTCTCAGTTTGTTGCTCACAGATGTTTGGACCAGTTCTGGAAAAACTCCATTTTATAAGCGATTAAACAGGAGCATTATGAAGTGAACGGAGCCGAATGAGCTTAATGTACCTTACTGTGAATTAATGGGTCTGCATTAGCTGAAATGAAAAGCAGTGGCCCTCTATGATGAGGCCGCGCTGCCAGAACAACAGCTGACAACAAATATTTAAAGATAATGATGAAAGTATTCAGTCAACAGGAAATACAGGAGATAAATGAGTTTAACGCGGCAGAACGAGGATTAATCAGCTGAAACTAAACAAGGATGAAATGAAATTAAAACCTAATTAATGGTGAATTAGACACTGAGATCAGAGCGGGGAACATTTGTCCAACATCCCATCATGTCCTCAATCTGTCCTGCTGTCCCGCCCCACCTGTCCTCCAACCTGCTCCGCCTCAGGACGTTAATATTACATGCTGTGTCATGTCCTGTGGCGGCGAACAGCTACTCTGAAGATCTTCTAACAACATGCTTGTGTCTCACTTCTCCTGCCGTCACACCATCTCTCTCATGAATCAGAAGACAGACTGAAGCCTGAATTATAAACGGCGTCTCTCTGGGGGGACGAGCAGCAGCGTAGCACTAATCCACAGTGACAGGAAGTGCATGCAGTCAGAAGTGAGACTCGCATTAAAACTCACTGCAGCACATTAAACCCAAGCAGCCGTCACAGCGTCTTAATAATGAAAAGCTTCTGGAGTCGCGGTGATTGTTTTATTGTTTCAAAATGATGGAGGTACGCTCGATGTTGTGCAGCGACATGCAGAGCGGAGGACGTGGAAGTAAAGTGCACTCTGCTGTTTACCAATGAACAACCCAACATCCACCCCATCCCTCTGAACCTGACAGACAGGGAGCAGGGAAAAGTGCAAATCAACTCTTCCTGGTCAGAGTTTGATTATCAGCAGCATGATGAGACGTAGTGAAGACAAAAATGTCTCAGTTATTTTCTGTTTCAGTTATGAACCTGAGTGTTCATCTGAGGACAAAAATCAAAAGCATCAAAAACACAGACGTTTGAACCTGGTGATGAAGACAGGAGCTTTGAGAAAGTCTCTCCTGGAGGGATTCACAGCGTTGCAACTGTTCACAGGTTTAGTGCCAGGAATAGTTGTGCGATGAGAAATTCAAACCTGGCTCCTTTCTCACCTCCACGCAGTCGACCAATCACAGCGGGAGGCGGGTGTGAACGTCGGCTCGTTTTTGGAAAGGCGACGTCAGACAGGTGTCGACGGGTTCAGATGCTGTTCAACCGTCCGACACTTCTGAAGCAGCCAACTGGCAGCGAACTCGCTGTGTCTCTGTAGTCTCGATGAGACATACAAATGAGACACACTTTGGAAGACATTCAGGAGACAGTTGATCAGAATGAAGACAGAGAGCTGATCACCTGAGACCAATCAGAGGGCCTGATTGTCAGAATGTGGGTTTGGAAAGAAGCTCCGACAGACTCATCCTGGCCTGATTCTGTTTTCATATCAAAAACAACATAAAAGACTTCCCTCTGGTTTGAACCTCAGGGCAAACTGACACAGTAAACATCCAAGAAAGAAGCAGTGAAAGACGACACAACAGAGTAATTTTCATTCTGACTCCATCTGAATCACATTCAATTATTTTCAGTTACAAACTGGACTGTCGTCGTTTTCTTTGAGCCACAGTGTGAAACATTTGTTCCCAAAGAAACTCAGCTCCGTGTGGCGGCTTTTTCTGAAACTGAGCCTGGAGAAGAGGAAGAAGAAGTCGATCAGAGCTGTGAATCAGAGCGGAAGGAAACTGGAAGTGAACCAAACTGTCATCGTTTCTGGATTCATCCCAAACTGATGAACGTGATCTGGTTTCAGTGTGAAAATGTTTGCAGATCCACCGTCGTGTCCAGTTTGGGCCAAGCTTGAATTTTTGATAATGATGTACCAAAGATAAAGAGAAATAATATTACAGCATTTTTAGTGTTTTGTTTTTGCTTTCAAGTCTTAAAATCATTGTCTGTTTCTGCTTTTTGGCTCAGAATGTCATCAGTTTTGGCAAAATAAAAGTCTGTCTGATTGAATTTCCTACATTAAAGTCTGCTGTGCTTCGTTTATCCAGCTTCGTGTCCTCATGTGTGACCTGTACAGACGGAGCTGTCTGTTATTCACCGTCTGTCCTCAGAGACCATCGTGCTGTCGTCCAGCTCCACTCCACTTCTAACATCAGCACCGCTCTCTGTGTTTCTCTGTGGTTCTTTGTTGTGAAAAAAGGCAAAGTTTCAGTTGATGTCCTCCTTTAAAAAGTCTCTCTCTGTTGGGGTGGAGCCTTGGTTCCACATTATCTGCTTGAGCGACCTGCGACTGAGCGCCGTTGTCGAGCTTCTCATTGACATTTTGTGGCATATAAAGAGTAAAGCTTGGAGCCTGAAGCAGAAACGTTCCACACGGCAGCTTCAGTCAGGCTCTAATTAGCTGTTTTGCAGAAGATCCATACGTCCCAGAAAGACTCGCTGCTGTGGCTACACGTTGGGCCTGAAACCACACTGTTCCTCTGCCACACACACATGTTCCCTCTGAAACACATAAGAGCTGCTTCTGGATCCAGTTCCAACACGAGCCACATTCCACCAAACAGAAGCTGTTTGTCACATGATGTGTCACATGTCAGCCTTTGGAACAGAGATACTCATTGCGCGGCTCGCGAGCCACATGCGGCTCCTCAAGCTTTAATTTGTCGCTCGCACGGTAGCTTATAACAATATGGTAACACAGCCAATACATTTTTTCAAATGCGCCACATAAACATACAGTGAACACTGCACTACAAAAACGCAAACATTTGCATTATACTTGTTCCTTTACCTTAAATATTAAGAGAAGTATTAATTAAGGATGAATTAATGGTGTTTCCTAAAGGGGGCACTGTCAAACCTGGCAACACAGCACGCATACGGCATTGTTTTACGCTGTCACACTTGACCGCAGTGCTAGCTTGCTAGGCTACATTAGCTCCGCTAGCCGGCACAAAATGGATAAATTTTTAATAAAAATGGGGCAAAGAACAGACGGACAGACACACAATGTCGTAACGAATGGTGAGGAAAAACAGTCTGAGGAAGCAGCAAACGAAAGTCAACATGACGATGCTGGAGAGAGGACGAGCAGGCAAACGTCAGGTGTTCCCAGTAAAAAACGAAAGGTACGAAGCGTACAAGATGAGCACAGGAAATTTCAAGAGAGGTGGACAGAGGAATTTTTATTTGTTCTTTGCCCTGGTAATTACACTGCTGGAGGGTGAAATAATTGAGCTGCAAACAAATACCATTCTCCAAGTTGAACTCAGAGCAGGTGTTGGCTACTTCCGGAGTTTGGTTTCTGAAGCAGACTTTCCCACTTTGAAACCACTTGAACAGAAAGTGACGTCTTTCTTCATGAGCACATACACTCAACATTGTGTCAACATTTTCAACCATGAACACAATGAACACAGACTGACCCATGCTCATCTTGAATGTCTCACTGTGATTGCAACAACAAACTACAACATGAAGAAAGTCAAGGACAGGCATGCCAGCTTCTGCTCATCCCAGTATTAAGGTAAATATAGTGTTAGTTGAAAATGTATTGGCTGTGTTGTTACTTTTTTGTGGGATGTCCAATTTATACGTAGAAATGCACATTTGTAAAAGTGACTTGGTATGTTGTTGTAAAAGTGGCTCTCCCCTTGATTTTGCTCTGCAAATGTGGCTCTTGTGAAAAAAATAGTGAGGATCACTGCTTTAGAATCAGAGGTTTCTCTTTGCTTATGACTGACTTTGAGTGAACGTAAAGAAGAGCTTCATCCCTGAACAAGACGCGTCTTTAGTCTTTGTTCTTATCATGAAATGATTGAATGTCTTAAAAACAAAATTGAAAAATTGAAGCAATTCAACCACTGATTTTTTCTGATTGTACCAAAACCTGGAACCTAACAAGAGGCTGGTTGTACTTAAAGTTGTTTTTCTAAATGTGTTGTAAAACCTTACAGTCATTCCGCTCTGAACATTTAGAGTCTAAAGGCAGTTTGACGTGTGAGTATCTGTCGATTTCCTCCTTCGACCTTCAGTGAGTCATTTAAAACAGGGGTTTTCAAAGTGTGGGATAGCGAGCCTCCCTAAAGAGAACTCAAAAGCATGCCGCCCCCCCTTTACCTCCTCTAATTATCATTACGATTATTATTGTTATTGTTGTCGCTGTATGTTCCACACAGGCTTGAAAAAGGTTTTAAACAATAAATGCTATACACATCTTTATTTTTGTAAACATTTTAAACATGTTTGTATGTTCTTAAACATATTTTTAAAACATTTTAATCATCTTTATCTCTGTGTGTGTGGATAAATATCTTTTTTTTAAAACACATTTTAACATCTGTATGTTTTTAATATTTTTAAAACACATTTTAGCATCTGTTTTTAGCATATTTTAACAGAGCTTTTTAATATCTTTTTGAATACATGAATCAATTTAAGGCCTCTTTGAGTTTACATGGTCGCATACTGTCGCTAGCTAGCACCTCTTTGCAGATAACACTCTGTGGCAGCGGAGCATCATCAGGACCAATACATGAAAAGCCAAACTTTAAATAATCAGGGTCATACTTCCTCCGTTTTCTGCTCGCCCCAGACTCTGTGCCCTCTCTCACTTTCACTTGAGACACTAAAAATCGATCCATCTTGTCTCTTGTCAGATGTTTACACTTTTTCTTTTAGGGCTTAATTTTTCACTCGCCGCGCCTCCCCTGAAGCCCTCTGGCGCCCCCCAGGGGAGGCGCGCCTCACACTTTGAAAACCACTGATTTAAAGTGATGTCTATAAAACCAGACCTTCCCCTCCACCTGGAGAAGAACGTTCACAGACAAACGTCCAGAGATCATCACTGTGCTTCTGGTTGGTCTGATGACTTCAACAGGTTATGTTGCTCTGTGAAGAAGCTGATCCTCATTTCTGGTAACAACTCCTTGATTCACCGTTTGGACTTCAGTTAAGTTCGGGGACACCGACCTGACGACAGCGTCTGCTGGGATCAGGTTCAAATACAGAACAACTCACTCCTGCTGCATTTCAGTTAGAAGGTATTTTTTTCATTTTGACCAATCAGAATTGAATTCATCGTGTTACAACCAGCTGTCCAGAATGAGTCCTGATCGTCCTGATGCTGAGTTGACAAAACAGCTGTTACATATCACACTCTTTAAAAAATACAGACTGAACCCAAAAGTTACCTGTTTTTATATTTCACTGTTCTCCATAAAATGAGCAAACAAGCTTCCGTTTACACAGACACACACGGTGGAAGCTGCTGAGTTACAAACCAGCAGCAGACGTCCTTCCTCCAGAGAGAAGCTGGATTTACTCTCACTTCCTGAACTCTGCACACATTTAGGTTCAGGACCTCGTTCTCAAAGCGAAGAGAGACCGGAGGAAACAAAAGGCCAACTCCTGAAAGGAGCTTCACATAACTCAAACAGCTGAACATTGATCGTCCTCCTCCTCTCCCGGACACACATCCAGACGTGGAGCTGTGATGTGAGAGATTACGAGAGCAGCTTTTAAAGCCTCATTTCGACTGAGGCCTCAGTGTTTAACGGGCAGAGCGCCCATTCAACCCGCCTGAGAGCGTCCCAGAGAAACATCTGTGTCCGTGGTGATCCGACGGCTCGAGCTCGTAAATCCTGAGGAGCCCGAACCACGGCCGCACCTCTTCTTCTTCTTCTTCCTCCTCCCGTGAGGCCAATCTGGATCTTTATGTTGAGGACGCAGACGCTGCAACACGTCTGAGCGAAGGCGTTTACGGCACCTCCCGGACCTGAGCACGCCGCAGCGTATAAAACATTCCGACGGGCACGGAGTCGGGTTCCTGAGAGGCACCCAGGCAACAGTAAAACTAAAAGGACGAGGGCAGTAAGGTGGGTTTAAAAGGGGAGCTGAGCGCCGAGTGTCGGCTTATGTAAAGGCAGCGGTCTCTGCCGGACTGAGCTCAGTGAACCAGACGGGAGACAGGAGGACCGAGAGGACGAGGTCGACCGGTGCAACCTTCTGCATGAGCGCTCCGCTTCACAGCACATTGGAGAACTCTCTCCATCAGATGGTTCATCTGTGTGTGTGTGTGTGTGTGTGTGTGTGTGTGTGTAGGCTTGAAAGAAAAGTGTTTTTCCAAAAAGTAGTCGAAATTCACTCTGTTCTCACCCAAAGTACTGGTCGCTTTAATAATTCAGTGCCAAATGGGATTCTGGGAAGATGAAGCAGCCGATATGCTGGACAGAGTTGTTTTGTTTTTTTTTTTCCATAAAAGCAGTGTCTTAGAAAAGCTCCATTTTCTGTGAGGAAAAAAGATCAGCTGTGGTATTATTAACTTCAAACACGTCCGTGCAACACAGGGAAGGATTTGGAAAAGTACTGACCAAATACCAACAGTGTCCTCTGTGAATATTCGTGGTTCCAGAGGAAGATTTCTCCAACATTGTGTTTCAGGGCAAGTGCCTCCGAAACTGACACATCTTTACTCAACTATCAGATGGATCTTTGTACAGACATTCATGCTCCCAGAGGATGAATCAAGCATTTTCACATTTGTGGTTTTGACTGAAATGTCTCAACAACTATTGGATGGACGACATGATGGACTGACTGAATTTTAATAATTTGGTGATTCCTTAACTTCCTGTCTTTGTTCAATGCTGCAAACAGACAGATTTTTCAGATTGTCAAGAAAAGTTCTGATTGTATTCACGATCCCCAGAGGACAAACCTTTCCATTTTGGACTCCTGTGAGCTTCTCTTTAGCGCCACCATCAGGCCAACACTTTACTACATTTGCCCACAAGTTACAGATGCACAGACTAACAGGCAGCCTGAGCTTGTCGATACTCGTGAGTCCAACTGCTTTTAAATTCAAGCAGACTGGGCAGAACTGATCCCTCACCTCACTCCCCGAACACTGCGGATCAGCAGCGAAATTCTCTGAATGCAAATGTTGGAACTGTTGACCTCCTAAAGTGAGATTATGTTTTCAACACTAAGGAGCATTTTCTTCTTAACTCACTGGCAGACAAGGTGAATCCAGCAGATGTGTCTTCCCGCTTTGGAAGAATGTGCATTTCTGGATGTTTTAGCTTCAGAGGTGTTGATGATTTACATCATTATAGACTTTTTCTGTGGAAGAAAAGTTTGCAGCAGGAAACATAAGCATCAATCAAAGATGATGACGGGTTACACCGAAGAAAGAAAATATAAAAGAGAACTCACTGTGTGCTGAAGTGTTTTGTAGCTTCTCTTCTGTCAAATTTATTTTATTTCCAAAACAGCGACCTCCAGAATAAAAGAGCGAGGAGCGGCTGCTGCACGCTTCACCTTGAAGAGAGGAGAGAAGAAAAATCTTTAAAAGGTCTGGCATGAATTTACTGAGGAATATGATTACAAGAAAACAGCAGAAGAAAGAAGAGGTAATGCATTTTCTCAAACAGAGGAGGCTCATGTTGTTTTTGTCTGATGAGGATCTGAATTCTGTAAAGAAACTGAGGAACAGTTTGATTCAGATTTAAACAGACTGTTGTAACATCACTGCTGACATTCAGCGCTGGTTTCAGGCTGGTGTCTTTGCTGAAAAATGATGGTTATAAAAAGAGACGCATTTTTGAGAATCTGGGGTTTTGAATCAGACAAATAGGAAAATGTTCAGCACTGGATAAACAGCAGAAAGGAGGCGAGAGTTTTTCTCCTGTGCAACTGGAAACTGAGACTGGACCTAAATCACCTGAGCAGAGGAGGCCTGGGCCGACTTCCTGTGTGCTGGGAAAGTAAAGACGTCCAGGATTGTGACGGTAGAGATCCAGCTTATGAATGAACAGGAATTCAAAAGTACCACATACAGTATAGTACATGTACATTAAATAACCCAGTTTTCACATTGCCCATAGTCATTTGTCAGTGTTAACAGAAAATCTTAATGTCCAAGTGCAGCTTCAGGTTCAGATCAAACCAGGCCGCGTCACAATAACTAGTTCTTATGTAGATTCCAGCTGTGGCTAAATATTAACTCCTAATATAGGGCCCTATAATTTCCGCGATCGCGGAATTCGACAATAAAAACGGAATTTATCTTTAATGCGGAATATCGCAGAAATGTTGTTTTCATGAGAGAGAGGAACATAAACATGGGCAATCGTTCCCGGGGGTTGCTAATCAATGTGACACAACCCCTGCCCCCGCCCCTTTTCAAACCATATGAAAACATGGCGGTCCCCCCATCTGCTAAAAACTACATAATACGACGCTAACGCCTCACTACAGAGCTGAGCAGTTCCCGTCTGTGTGTCAGGCGACGTGTTATTTTATACATTTTGTCAACACTCTGTTGACTGGAAGCGGAAAAATAAATGTGATGACCACCTGTTGTCCAAAAGTCTTTTTTTTTTTTTTTAAGTCAAGCATATTTTTACTTGAAGAAAAAATTAATTGATTATTAACTAATTGAGCATTTTATTATTTTTTTTTATTTGAAGTACTTGGTGCATTGTTGTGTCGCATGAAGCAGCAATAAAGTATTGAGGAAAAGTGCACTATTGTGTTGCCTCAATGAATGTAAGGTCATTTCTATTTAATTACTGTGCATTTTATTCAGAAACATTATGAAAACACACTCTTTTGTGGTAAAATATGGGTAAAAAGTTTTTTAAAAATGGAATTCCAAAAAATTAAAATGGAAAAAATGGAATTTGGGAAAAAATAAAACGGAATTTGGGAAAAAATAAAACGGAATTTATAGGGCCCTACTAATAACTATGACTACTAGTACTGTGTACGTATGTCGAGTAAGTACAACTGTATAACTAGTGCCAACCAATCAGGACGTCAGTCCATCTTATCTCTGATGTGTCCTCTCTCACACTGACTTCACCAGCTGTGACTGTGAGTTGCTCCACAATGAGAATGCGGGTTATAATTAGGTCGCCAGGCTTGAAAAAATTAAAATGAAATTTAAAAAAACAGCAGCGAAGACGCCTCAGAGAGCGACAAGGAAAAGCTTTAGCCGGCTCTCATTTACCACTGACATATAATCTTTGATTAAATCAGCTGCTGGCTTCGATAAGGACAAAGAGCAGAGACTGTTGGAACAACAGAGGACAGAGCGGAGGCTGCAACAGACACCGAGCACTGAAGACGGCAGGAGGTCGAGAGAGCAGCACACACACACACACACACACCTGGCTGATTTAATGTGAGCTGGCAGATCACTGAAGCCTCACCTGCAACAGGAGAGAGAGAACACCCCCCCCCAGCCGTCCAGACAGCCGAGTGTGTGCAGAGGGACAGAGAGGACGAACACATCTGCATCGTCCCTCGGCTCCTCCGCAGACTTTCATCATCACAGAGAAGCGCTTTTTAATGAAGCGCACACCAAGCGGCCGCCGGCCACCGGCGGAGACGGATGAAGACAAACAGAGGGAGGAGACGGAGCGGTGAGGACCCTCATTAATCCTGCGGCGGCGGCGCCCGGAGCTCGCTCAGGTCTGCAGGCCGCTCGCCTCCACACCAAAGACTGCTTTTGTTTTAACAGGAAAACTCTGACGTCCTCGTTCTCCTGCTTTAAAAACAGCTGCTAACCTTAAAATCATTCAGCCCGTGGTTCTGCTCTCTCTTCCTGCCATTCTGTAGCTGCTCATTGTTTGAGCTGAAGGCCCAGATCTAACCAGGAGCTTCTGCTGCTCACAGTTTTGTACGTATATTGCTCATCATCAACATCCTCAGGACTCGTGAGTGTCTCAGTTCCTCCTCCTGGACTCGGCCTCACTGTGCTGTTACTTGCATCCTGCATGGCAAATTAACAATAAGGCCAAATGGTAAATAAATAGACAAACAGACTCGACTGTTGTTCTCTCTTGTTCCATCTAAATGCATGCTTATGGCCATTAAAGGATTAGTTCAACATTTATTGGAAGTGTAATGATTTGCTTTCTTGCAGGAGGTTGAGTGAGGAGATCAATGAAATGAAGGCATTGCCAGCAGATGGTTAGCTTAGCTTAGCACAAAGACTGGAAACAGGGGGAAACAGCTAGCCTGGCCCTCTACCAAAGCAACAACCAACAACATGCTAAGCTAAGTCAGCCGGCTGCTGGTGGTAGCCTCATGAAGACATCAGACATCCAGGGTGCATGAGAGTAGCATCAATCTTCTCATCAAACTCATTGCATTTCCCAAGTCTTTGAGGAAGCAAAACCAGGAGCCACAGTTTCAGACTCTTATTCATTCATTCCTGCACTTAAACAAACCCCCACTGTCTGCAGAAACACCCTGAGTGTTCAGGCGGACGCTGGTTTCCAGCTCCACGCACAGCCTGCCACTTCTTTGTTTTCCTGTGTTTCTCCATCGGTTGACGTCCTCGTTCAGAGCTGATTGTTAAATTACATCCGCTCAGAAATGCTCATTTCGATGGACGGGTTGCCATGGAGCCGCGGTGACCTCATAGCGGCAGCGGACGAGTCAGAGTCAGCCTCATTACGGCTGTTATTTCAACAGGGGCTTCAAGCCTGTCGCACGGTGTTTGATGCTATGAGACCGAACACGAGCATCTGCACTCGAAAATGGAAACAGCACTCGAGAAATAGAGGAAATCCTCGAAGCCGTCCTCCGGTCCTCTTCCTCCTGCTGTATCTATTTGACCCGCCTTGTTGTGTCGGTTTCCTTCCTCCTGTCTTCCGGCTCTTCATTTCCCTCCTCTCGCTGTTGCTGCTCTCAGTCTGGGTGTTTTTTAATGAATTACCTCCTGATGCCACAATGCTGATTACAATGCATGTCTGAGCACCTGTAAATCAGTTCTGGCCTGAGAGCAACGTGAGCAAAATCCAATTTTTGAGCGAGGACAGACAGCTATTACTTTAATGGATCCTGGTGTGCGAACAGTCAAAGAATCAAGGTGACTGAGTTGGAGTGAAGGATGAGGAGTGTGTGGAAACAAAGTGAAGGGAAGATAATCAGAGGCGGCCGCTGAATTTACTCTCTCTCCAAATGATCTTATTAACATTTCACTCAATACGCCGGGTTTCCAAGATTTATATTGTCTAATTATCTGAATGAACACGAACAGAGACGAGCTGCTGCTGTAAAGTTTCACTGTTATAAAATCTGCACTGGATTTCTTAATGTTCCCAGGTTTGATGGATGTTCACGGCTGCTGGTTAGAAACATTTGCCTCAGTGTTTTGGAGACGACGTCCATGTTCATCCTGGGAAAACAGCAGCTCTGACTCTGACGTCTGCCCAGTTTTTACAAACAAAAGCCAGAATTCCAAATTTTCAAGGTAAGCACTGGTCTCAGAGTCGACATCTCATTTAGCAACGAGCCAGTCAGATACTTTTCTACGTTAACGAACGGAGTGCTTTCCAACTTTCACTTCTCTCGCTCATTCACACACACTTTTTGTTTGTTTAGTGCAAAAAGAGTTACTCCATGATAAAGCAGTAAAATGTGGATAGAGCACATGGATCATTCTCTTGGGATTAAGATCCAAACGTATCCACAGCAAATTGAATGGAAATCCAACATTTTAGCCAGAGAGTGGCGCTAGAGCAGAGACCAAAACAGACAGGGTTCATCCTCAGTGAACCCGACAAGGCTGCAGGAGCAAAGTCGAGAGGATCTCCAAAAACATTAGCATTGGTCCTCGTCACTAAGAGCCATATTTGCATTTTAATAACGCACCATGCCTATTGGAATAGAAATGAATAAATGAAGCCGTGGAGTCACAGACTCGCTCACAGGTCACGATGCTATAAATATGTGCTGCTCTGGTCTGTAAATCCACCTCCTGAGACAGAGACCGAGCCGCACTGACATCAGAGAAAGTTTACACTAAACTAAGCAGTTTGGTCTATTTGTGTCCTGAGCTGAATCAGTGAGAGTCGACATATCTATAACCCCCGGCTGGGTAAGAACACTCCAGGAAAAGCCTCTGGTATTCCAGTCCAATATTTCAACGCCACAAAAATAGATCTGAATGTCCTGAAACACAAAGATACTTTGCATTAGATTTAAATGGTCTTTCAGAAATGGGGCCACAGACACACACAGAGCTGCAGTCGCAGCTTCTTAGCAGCGGCTGTCATTTAATTACAAACACCCACTATTTGATTAACACTTGTTTTTTCCACTATAATGAGAAAACTGAGCAGTTTCAATAAGCAATGAGCGACAGGAACAGAGGAGCCACATCATTAATCTCCATCCAGTTGTGTTCCCTGCTGCAGCGCTGTCAACGGCACTGACCATTAAGACACAACACACGCACACACACATGCATGTGTCTGCGATGCCATGCGTCCCCTGGGGGCCGCGGCCGACTCTGAAAACCCCAGAGCTGTCTTCACATTTAGGGAGACTTTGAAGGGAGGCTGCTTGGAAATGGCTTTGGCTTTGATGCAAAGCTCTGTGGATTTGTGTCAAATTGGGCCTCGGTGACTCGGCTCCTCGTAGGCCTCTATCTTAGGGAGGGAGCTCTCACACACACACACACACACACACACTCTGGGCTGGGCGGTTCATATTATCCGATGCTCTAATGAGTGAAATGTGGTTTATCCTCCTCTGAAGCGCCGTTTAGTCCGACTGCGGCGCTGGAAAAGGCCTCAGAGGAGAGGAGAAGGAGCCAGGACGACGCAGACGCACAGGGATGAGATATAGAAGCAGGGCTCACTGAGGTCAGGTGGAGCTTTAACAGAGCTACACACACACACACACACACACACACACAGTCGTAGCATTATGATGGCATGCCCTATTAGCTCAGCTGTGGGGGAATTGACTCTCTCTCTCTTCAACAGGCATCAGCTGCCAGAGGGGAGACAAATACTTTACTCCTTCACTACACAGAGAGAGAGAAAGAGAGAGAGAGGGAGAGAGAGAGAGAGAGGGAGAGATAGATAGAGAGAGAGGGAGAGAGAGAAAGAGAGAGAGAGAGAGGGAGAGAGAGAAAGAGAGAGAGACAGAGAGAGAGAGAGGGAGAGAGAGAGGGGGAGACAGAGATAGAGAGAGAGAGGGAGAGAGAGAGAGATCTAATCTGATCTTCCGATCTCTTGATCACAGCCTGTGTGAAGTTTCAACTGTGAAAGAAATTTACTGTAATCTATCAAATGTTTAAATATATTTTCAATGTGTCATGCAGCTACTTTTCAGAGTTGTGGCACCTGATTTATTCCATTTCAAGCACAGGAAAACACACAACAGCACAAAGTTAGAAATTATCTGTCTAAACAAAGGAAAAATTCAAAGAAAAAAAAATAAAAAGAATAAAATACATGGAACATTATTTCAAGCAGCTCTATGTTTTTCACGGTTGACTGCGTTGGCAGGTCAGCGAGTCCTGCACAGACGAGCCGGCAGTGATTTCATTAGTTTGTGTGAGAGCGTGAGTGAATGACAGAAGGATGGAGCAGGGCGGAGGGATGGAGAGATGAAGGGCTCTACGTTCATCCACCTCCCTGCTTCGCACGCCTTCTCTCTTATTGCTCCGCCCATGGAGAGCATTACATAAACACGTGGGGCCGGCCCATCCGAGGAGACGGAGCGGTGAGTCACTGTGTTCCAGGCGTCTATCATTCAGAGTCTGATCTGACATCAGCTGTCAGATCAGCCGGAGGAGCCTTGACTTCTGAGTGACTCTGCAGAAGCAATCCCGATAACATTTAGCGACAGTCAGACATTTTGGGAAATGTGCCATCGTGCTCAGAGTCAGATGAGACGAGAGACGTCGGTTTCATCTCGGTCCAGCACAGACAGAACGTGTTGAGCCTGGTTTAGCTCAAAGACTGGAAACAGGAGGAAACTGCCACCTTCAATCTGTCAGACTGGAGAGAAATACGAGCCAGGTTGTCACAAAGGCACACTGTTCCTGAGTATCAGTCAGTACTCGTATTGGACAGTAGTAATCTGATTACATTCCTGAGGAACACCTACTGCACAATTCAAACATTTCATCACAGATCTGAGTCCGTCTGGTCACTCATCTTGTTCACATCTGTGTGAAGTGATCAGATCAGTGTGGAGGGAGTCAGAGCTTTTATCTTCTGGCTCGGCAGCAGATCAGGACGACCAACAACAACCAGGAAAGTTCTCACAGAAGATATTTTATTTCCACAAAAAGAAAAAGAAGCTTTGTGCAGGTTTGGTTCAGCAGAGCAAAGAGTCAGAAAACTGAACAGTGACCCTGCACTGAGTCTATAATCATATATGATCATGGATCATCAGACTCACCCAACTCGTGAAACTGGGTGAAACTCGTTGCTCATGTCAATGTCATATATCTGGCTCTGGCTTGGTCCGGGATGATATGGCTGAACATAGTTTTTAATCCTCCAGGACAGCAGAGTGTGACTCTCCATGTCTGTGCTGGACCAAGCGGCAACCTCCGGCGCTGAAAAATGAAGCCAATGCGGAAGTGCAAAAAAGCTGCAGTTCCTCCAATAACCACTAGAGCAGGCCGCAGAAGGGAGTCAATTACATTTGAGCCCCATGTTAAAATGTCCGATTTTACGACAGAAAAAAACATATTTACAGCCTGGTTCAAAACATGGCTCTAGTCTCATAAGCTGTTTTTCTACTCCATGACAACTCTGGGGGGGGCGAATTTTTTTATAAGGCGTTCGTTTAAAATATACAGCATACATCATTATGCACAATTCATAGCTGTCAATCTAAGTG
>JBBMOC010000759.1:0-20639 GCA_037975185.1 Centropyge bicolor
GGGTGACGTCACGGACACTACGTCCATATTTTATACAGTCTATGGTCTGTAACTGCGTCTTTGTAGCTTAAAGGAAAAGTTCAACAATTAAAGGAATATGCTTTTTTGTTGGTTTCTCTGGTTGCCGAGATGAGATCAACATCAATCTCATGTCTGTGTATGAAGCTCTGAGGAGCTGGGGTCACATGGGTTTAGTCTAGTTTTGCACAAATAAAAAATTGAAAATTACAACCACCTCACATCTACAAATCTTGTTTGTTGAATCTGCTCTGAACCAGAAATGTAAAATCAACAGTGTGTGGTTTTAGAGGGAGCTGCTGGAACCAGTTTGCACAACATCCCAAATGTCACATCCTGGTGTCACAGTACCAACATGCCAGTACACAGACCTCAGAGTTTAACCATCCATGCTACTGTATATAGCTGAAATACAGGGTGGATGAATAATATATTGTTTCTCAAAAAATAGCTATAGCATGTTTATGAAGTTTATAATGTCAGTGATTCTTGTTGCAAATGTTTAAATTCAATTACATGTTTATCACTGAGGTCATAGTGAGTGATGGTGTTGTACTGGACTCCATTAAACTGAGAGGCGTTCATAATGTTCATTTTGCAAAATATGGTCACACAGAAATAGACAATAAAGCAGGATATATACTGTGAGGTGTAGTTATCTTGTGATTGACAGGTCGCTGCCACAGCATGTCCTCAGGCTTATCAATGTGTATCCTCCCCACCCTCTTATCCAAATATGCTCTTCTGGCTCCAAAAAAAAACAGCATGGCTATGTCCATAATGCCAAACTCACACTCCACAAACCAGCTGCTCTGTCCACTACTTACTAGGAAGTCACTGGTTTAAATCTACTGACTGTGTTTTGAAAAAGTGGGAGAGAGTGAGAGACTAAGTCTTTGCCAAACCACACATTCCACCAGCAACTGCGGCCCCTGTTTTAATTCCACCCTGCTGCTGTGGCAACAGTCAACCAAAGCATCGCCACGCCAGACCCCCGGTGAAACACCATGTGTGCGCTCATCACATCACTGGCATAGCTTCCCTTCAATCACCAGATCCCATATCAATGAGCAGGGGAAGCATCAGAGACAATGAATATGTGGGCAACAAGAGAGAGAATAGAAAAGGCATCAGATGAAGAGGAACAGTGGAGGAAGAGTTAAGACAAAGGGAACGTCATGCCAAGCATTTATCTCCATTTATAGAGGAAATGGACTCATTAAGCATCGAAGCTCTGTTATTTGACCTGAGCATGATAATTACAGTTAACAAGTAGACCAGAGTTTTATTCCCAAGATAAGTTCAAAAGTTCAACCAATAAAATGGGAGACTTTAAAAAAAGCAAAAATTACCATACACAGATTGAACGACATGAAAATTAATGACAGAAATTGGACTTGGCTCTAAAATTGGTCTTGAAATCAAGATGAGAGCGTGACCGACAGGAGATGAGAGATTTATATCAGGCGGTGGAACAAAGTTGAGCAGGAAATTAAAAACTATGGTCAAATTTCTTCATCAATAAACCCTGAGATATCACACAGGACATATTGGATCATATTAAAAAAAACGAAAACTGACATTTCTTAAACTCAACACAACCTTTAAATTCCACTAGTTTCCCAATATAAATTTCCACGACCCCAGAGGTGATGACAAGAAGAAAGACAGACAGACGTGGGGCGAATAGACTTAGACACACTTCAGATGCAGACAGATACTGAGACCCAGACAGCAGCAGCCAAGGAAGTTATTCCATCTCTCCTGCTGCCAAAATAAGAGCCGATAAGGTTCTCCTCGGAGCTGTAAAGTCCTGACACTTTAGCCACTTTAATCCGTGATAACCCCTGGTGAGCAGGCCCGCCGACGCCGGCCTCCGTACACACACATACACGCCGCACCCTGCTGCTAATAATGCTCTCAGATGGAGTTTCAACTCTGCTTTGATGACCTGTGAGCTGATGCCTCCGTCAAAGTTGTCGTTGACATCAAATGAAAAAAATAAGGAAGCCATGCAGGCAGATGCAGCCGGAGCTGGAGGTGACAGATATATAGTGTGAGCTCCAGTGAACTCCGCGACTTGTGTGCCAGCATGTGGCGCCGACAGGGTGGCAGCCATCTAAAGGTTAGCTCTGCTCCAGCTGAGGCTCGGAGGCCGACGGTGAAAGGAATGAATGTGCGTGTAAGAGCATGAATGTGAGGCAGGGCGATGCTGAAAAAGACCGGCTCCTTGTGCAAAAAAACTCCATCCTTGGATAAATATAAAAGTATACAAAAGAGCTGTGGCCTCAGTGAAGACCTTGAGTTCTTCATGCAGGCTCACAGAAGCCTGAAATAGCTGCTCGGTAGATTTCTGGATAAAGCCCGGGGCAGCAGCTGAAATCGTTTTTCTTGCACCGTTTGCAGCGGTGTGACGATAATGAGATAATTAAGGTTCACGGCTAACAGAAGGTGTGTTTATAATCCCAGCCTCCCGCAGACGTAAATGGCAATTACATGATCTTTGTTTTGAGTGGTGCATTGTAATAAGACGAGAGGAATTTTTATTTACAACCAAACATGTGACTCATAACACCAACATTATCGTTCCATCGTTATGAATGGAATGACATGAGCAAGGATGATTATTGTAGCCGAAAAGGGGGGGAAAAGCTTTTTTTTTAAGGTGGAGGGTAATTAAAGAAGTAAAACCCAATAGCAATAACACACACAAGGTCATTGGATTTAATGATCATTGGCCCTGATGTGGTCGAATTAAAGAAGTAGTCACTGGCTATTCCACTTTTATTCAAGTGAATAAAAGGCCCCAAATATATTGGACGCTGACATATTTTAAATCCTCACTCTGTTGACTCAAATAATTCAGATATGTCTGCTTTCAGTAATTCTTCTATATGGGGAGCCAATCAAAACCAACAGCCTTATTCACAAAAAAGTACTGCTGTTAAATTTTATCATAAGAGAAATTTTGAGAAATATCCTGATGCGTTCTTGCAAAGCTTTAAAATTTTTGAAAAGTTGAAAATATCGACACCTCTCTTATGTCTGTGTGTTAACTATAGAGCTAGAGTCTGAAGGTGATTAGCTTAGCTTAGCACAAAGACTGGAAACAGGGGGAAACTGTTAGCCTGACTTACACCTAAGTTGAAAAAAAAAATAGCCTACAAGCTCAAAAGCTCTTATTAAGCTTAACATATTGGTAATGTTTGCTAAATTTGTAAACAAACAGAAATATAAAAGAAGAAGTTTGTGATTTTAAAGCAATCTAACTAATTCTTGATGACCAACAGTTTATCCGCCTGATTAGCTGTTTCCTCCTGCTTCCAGTCTTTATGCTAAGCTAAGCCAGTTGCTTCCTGGCTCCAGCTCCGCGTTTGACGTGAGAGTGGTATTGATGTTTTCTGACTCTCAGCATGAAAGCGACAAAAACGAATTTGACATAATGTTAAACTTTTAAAAAGCATCATCACCCATGCACATGACAATGACAGGCTTTAAAGTCACTTTGAACTTACTGTAACCTCAGCTTTCCAAGTTCAACCCACTCTGCAAGTGCACTTTAACTTTGAGGTTTACAGCACATCGCAGATAATGGAGATAAAATTAGGCTTCTTAAAAACAAGCAAATCAAAAAATAATCACACCATGGGATGCTGGGATACAAGCTCAAGATTCTGTTCAAAAATGAAACCGGGAGAACTTTATAAAAGCGCTGTTGTGATGTTAGCCCGAAACTTTGAGTTAAAAAAGCAGAATGTTGTCGAGAGTGTATCCCAAGACAGTGTGTTCAGCATCTTCATCAAACATCTGTGAACATACTGTATATTTATATAAGCAAAAAATGAGAGGAGCCAATTAAATATAGAACAAGTGCTGCAGTTTCAGTCAATGGTCTGATAATTTGTGATTTATGAGTTGCTTTGCAAGTGACCAGGGGATTAGATAACAATCTGGATTTTCTCCTGGAGCTTTATTCCATTAAGCTTCTTCAGTCAATACTCACATGTGTTTAACTGGTCCTCTAATGTATTACCCTCGAGGACGTTCTTTACTGCGAGTATGAGGTTGGTACTTTGATCCTGCTGATAGTACTCGACTGCGTCTTAATCACGACCAAGAATGTCCTCGAGTATTTCACTGTAACATTACACCGAGGCACGAAACAATCCAAGTGTTCTGCACATCCTTCGGTCCTGTGCTGAATTCACCATCTATTTTCATAACCATACATATACACACACCCAGTGCTGTGTGTGCTTGTACAGTGTGTGTGTGTGTGTGTGTTGCACTGGCACATTATCATAGTGGCACATTATCATAGTGGCTTGGACAGGCCTGCTTCACGCCCACGCAGCTGCTAATAAGACAGATCCATCAGAACGTAGCAAGGAAAAAAAAAATGTAACCTGGTCCCTCCTTGTCGAGAGAGATGGACTAAAACGAGGGAAAGAGAGAGAGATATAATGAGAAGGGGGGTGAGGAGGGAAATGAAAGCAAAGCAAGAGAGGGGGAGTGATGGAGAGAGAAAGAGCAAGAATAGAAGAGAAACAACAGAGATAGTGCAAAGAGTGGGGCTGGGAGAGACGAGGAAGCTCAAGGACCAGCTACTGTAGAATACAGGAGGATATAAAAGGCATGACGACACGAGGAGGTGCGCATCTGTGGACAGTGCCAGACGAGGAAGGAGGAGAGAAATGCACTTCCTGCCCACATACGAACAGTAATCTGCACTGAGAGAGACTTTCGATGCTAAAAATAAAAAAACTAGCATCACCTCGCTGGCAGCCGGATACATCGGATTCAGCCACAAAATTAGAAATGATTACATCCGAGCATCCATCATAAGCTTCTCTAGAGTCAGTTTTTCATCAGTGTTCAAGGTAAAAATCTACATGTCATTTTTTATGTTGGTATCTAATAGGGATGCACCGAAATGAAAATTCTTGGCCGAAACCGAAAACCGAAAATGAAGAAGCCAAGGCCGAAAACCGAAAACCGAAACACCGAAATAAATTATTATGCCAATTATTACCATTGCATTCGTGGCTATGACTGTGTACTAACCTCACTAAAATCAAGGCATTGCAATTGCATAAATTAATATTAATGCTTCAAAGAATAAATCAATTGCAAAATTATGAAAATATTTATTAACACTGACATTAAAACTAGCTATTAGCTAGCTATGCATCCACACCGCAGACATGTTGGCAACTATCCAGACATGCGCGTGCCGGTAGGGTTGCCAAACATCCCGAAAATACGGAATTGTCCTTCATTTGAAAATTAAATGTTGCGTCCTCTTTTGAACTAATACGGGACGCGATTTGTCCCGTATTTCATAAATGTCCCATACACATGTCTGTCACAAACACATTTCAACACTAAATGTGACAATAGTGAACTAAATAAAACACAGAAAAGATTAAGGCCAGCTAAATCTGTGTGCCGGGGACCCCGAGAGGACCCGCTGCGCTCTCTGCCAATCAAAAAGCGCTGTCACGGTTGCCTAGTTACAAACACTGGCGCCGCTACACGCGCATTTTAAAAATGGCTAGAGGCGGCAACCGCCCGTGATGGGCGTGTTTTTTCTTCGTCATCACAACGTCTTGTTTCGGCCGAAAATTTTCGGTGGCCGAATTTTCGGTGCATCCCTAGTATCTAACATTAGTTGCATCTGTTCTTGATGAAATCTCTATAATGATGTTCACTTTTTTGTCACCCGAGTACTGTACATCATAATGAAAAGATTGCTGAACCGAATTAAACTAATTTGAGCTAATTGAAATTCACGTATTCAAAATCATACAAAAGAAAATGACAACTAAGACGTAGGTAACGACAGCTGAGAGATAAAGATGAGAAAAGTGGGGAGGAGGAAAAAGACAGATGATGAGATAAGAGAAAACTTTAAAAGGAAAATGAAACAAGAAGAGTTCAAGAGCCGTGATAGAAAATATGAAGAGCAGAGAAAGGCAGAGAAAGCAAAATGGCAGAGAAAGTGATTGGGTTGGACGGATGGAAATAGCGAGAGCAGGAAATGGAAAACAGGGAGATAGTGACAGCAACAGAAAAATGAAAAGAGAAAATAGGTTGCTCGAAATGGAGTCTGTGCACTGGAACTTCATTACATTTTAATGTGTTTCTTCATTAGATTAGCAGCTGCACAAGCTCCATTAATTGATCTTCACTGAATTAGTAAAATTTGTGCAGAACAAAACGGGGAAATTTCAGGTAGAGTTACAGGCATATAATCAAAAAACAACATGAAAAGTCCTCGAAGGGTAGAAATCAGTCTTATTAGATATAAAATTCTGAAAGTACTGAGTGTTAAGGCAGAAAAAAATTGGTTTAATCACAACACCTGTGTTATCTAAATTGTGGTTTAAGTGTTTTGTGTCTATGGTGTCGTCAACAAATATATATCTTTTTTTATCTTGGCACTTTAATTTAACGAGACTACAAGATACTACTGTTAATTTAACACAATAAAAGCAACAAGACAATCACCTTCTACTGCTACAAGTCAACAAATACACAAGTCCAAGCTGCAGCTAATCCACAAATAATGCAACAAACTCCAATCAAAATGTCCCAAATGTAGACGTGAGAAGCCAGAGAAAGGTAGTGATGATCTTTTTAGATGATGAGAATTAACTTATGACCGACATGATAGCAAAATTTGAAAATGTTTATCTTTAACACAAAGTGCTGTAGAATAAGGTCCCTAAAACCATAAATTATTAAACTCAATTAAAAGTTGTGACTTCTGTCCAAATAGTGAAAAACATGAAGCCAATATTCATTAACGTGAATGATCAAGACTCATTCATTAAATCTGAAGAGTGCTCGACACATTCTCTCAACTGAGTGAGAAATTTTATCGAGGAGGATCGTTTAGCCGAATTAGATTTATAAGTGCAGGGTAGAGCCCTTTGAATATCAGAGAGCCGGCGCTCTGGAGCCGAGCGAAGGACATCAGGACTTAAATTCAAAGCTGGGTGGTTGACAGCACTGATCTCAGGTCCCTTCGCTCAAGGTGAAGGCCTCAGCTTCAGTCGCTCACTTCTGGAGCTGCGAGGTCTCAAATCCAGGCTGGAGATAAAAGTGAAAGTTGAAGTGGAGAGTCACATGAGAACCTCCTCTGGCCCGCTTGAATTAACAGCTGCTTTGTCATTGTATATACAGTATGTGTGCAGATCTTTAAGGTCACTCCCACACAGAGGTTTTTAGGGTCAGTCTCCACTAACACACACACACACAAGACATCAAGTTGTCCCACGGCCTGAACGCACCCACACAGCTCGAACCAGGCCAAACAAATGAAAACAATTGTGTTAAGCCTTGTTTATTCAGGAAGTCTCATTGACATCAATATCTATTATGCCTGGGAGCAAATTACATAAACACAAGATCGCAGCGAGACAAGATAGTCGTGCAAAACAATCATCACACACACAGAGACGCTGATTAGGACAATTATTATTATTATCAAAGTATCAGGAAGCAAAACTTCCTGATAGGAATAATGAATATAATATTTCTAACTTTAGGATGTTAAGTCATTCATTTCAATGGCGGGGCGGATGGTTCTGGAAACTCATTTTCAATAGTGACACTGTGGTAAAGGGCATCCAAAGGTTTATAGTTAGAATATAGGGCATTCTTTACTTAAACCTTTTTCTGAAATACACCATTCTGTTGCTGTGATTTTCACATCATAGAAGCACGTTCAAGGCCTTTTGACTAGGGATGAGCCAGTACACCACTATCTGTATCTGTATCTGTTTAACCATCTACATTATCTGTATCTGTACTCGGAGTGGGCGGTGCCTAAACCGGAAGTGAGTGCAGAAATGGGTGGGGCTTAAAACGGTACATTATTTTAAGTCTGAAATTGATATATATATTCAAAGCCTATATACAGTATATCTCAATAATATTTATAATATTATTTTCATGAACTGCAGAGAGAAAGTGTAGATACTGCATGCAGCCACATACAATAAAAATATTAATATGGGCTAATTTGTATGCTCAGCTATATGTGTGTATGTGTATAAATGGTCTGTAAGACTGTTTATTTTTAATGATCTGTGTGAACTTCATGATTCATGCAAACATCCAGTGATGGCAAACAGGGAACTAATATGTCAGCCTTGTTCACTGTATTCTTCTCAAAAGCACTGCGTTCAGTACGAGCAAAGCTTTTCAACTGACTTCATATCACCAGCCAAACTAAGAGCAAGCAGACGGTTAAAAAAAAAAAAAAAAAAGGACCTGCGCGGAAGCACTGACCGACGCGACGCGGGCCGTTTTCAGCTCTGTCTTGTCAAATGCACCGCGCATATGTTGGGAGAGACGTGCAGAGACGTGCACAGACGTGTCTGTGTAGGGAGGGGCGGGCGCTGTGTGTGACTGGCCAATCATAGAGCGCGAAGACAGTCAGTTACACAATGAGGATTTTCCTTCAGCACGAGCACAGATATTGACGGATTTTATTCGTATCATAATCGTATTCGTCCAAAATGCTTTATCCGTAACGGATACTCGTCTGAAACGAGTATCCGGCTCATCCCTACCTCTGACCCATCCATTCCTAGTGCACTGCCAGTCAAATGTTCAATAGCACCATGTCGGCTGCAAAGGAATGAATTCAATTTTCGTAAACGTATTCACCAAGCCCACATTCATATTCAGCTTCACATACTGAGGGTATACGCAGGCAGATTTGAATAGCTGAAAAATGGTAAAAGTGCAACATACGGAGCTGCAGTCTGTTTCTAGACAGCGGACTACAGCAGTGAAACAACTGAAAACATGGAAACACCATCACATATATTTGCATTTTCAGTGTTACTCCAACCAAACTAGTTTACAGAAAAGTGCCAGGAGCAAGATGTGGAGTTTCTTTTGACAAAGTCACACAACCCCGAACAAATAAAGCCCCCTGTGCAAAAGTTCCTAAAAAGCTCCGAAAGTGAAGCAGCACATAGTTTGAGGTTTTCTCTTCTTTGTTTTTGCTTTGTAGTAGAGATGCTTTTTTCTATACACAAGCTACAAGAAATCTTTGGACCCGTGTCACAATGTGGGCCAGCAAGAGAAAAGAGTGTCCCATCTCTTGTAACTGAGACCTCAGAGAGTCTCTCTATTGTGGTGAAAGTGTGGTGTCAGGTTCAGTCACTGGCAGGAAATCTTTGGGCGAACAAAGCCCTCAGAGTACGACACAAACTGTCTCCTAAACAGCCATGAGTAAGCACTCTGACTTGTTTATTCCAGAGAGACCTGCGCTCCCCGGCTCTCTTAGAGTGATGAAGAATCACGGGCCGACAAATGAAGGTAAACATCCGTGTGCCGCGGGCAGGTGGTTAGATTACACTGTGGTATCTGTGCGTTTGAAGGATTTTAGAACAAAAACTCTTTGGCATTAGAACAAATAATGTGCAAAGCTTTAATTGCAACTTAAAGTTATCTGAAATTACCTCATCAAAATATAATTACGGTGTCATGACAAATGCTTGTGTTCTGTTGAATCACACTCGCATTCAGACATTTCACTTAAAAATGCAAATAGTCGATTTGTCTACTGCCGTCACAGACATGGATTGAACTCCAGCAAAACACCCTCCAGTTCAGGGTTAAAGGAATAGTTACAGCTTTTTCAGTTATGTTTAGTTGCTTTCTCGTTGAGATGGAAAGATCAATACGGCTCAAATTTATGCCCAGTAAATAGGAAGCTACAGCCAGCAGCCAATGAGCTTAGCTTAGAATTGGATGGATGGATGGATGAATGAATGGATGAATGAATGGATGGATGGATGGATGGATGGATGGATGGATGGATGGATGGACGGATGGATGGATGGATGAATAAATGAGTGAATGGATGAATGAATGGATGGATGGATGGATGGATGGATGGATGGATGGATGGATGGATGGATGAATAAATGAATGAATGGATGGATGGATGAATAAATGAATGAATGGATGGATGGAGGAGTGCATGGATGGATGGATGGATGGATGGATGGATGGACGGATGGATGGATGGATGAATAAATGAATGAATGGATGGATGGATGAATAAATGAATGAATGGATGATGGAGGGGTGCATGGATGGATGGATGGATGGATGATGGATGGATGAATAAATGAATGAATGGATGGATGGATAAATGAATGAATGAATTGATGGATGGATGGATGGATGGACGGATGGATGAATAAATGGATGAATGGATGGATGGATGGATGGATGGATGGATGGAGGGGTGCATGGATGGATGGACAGATGGATGGATGGATGACAATCAGCACCTCTTAAACTCAGTAAGTAACACATCATATCTTGTTTGTTTAATCCATAGAAATACAGTGTAAAGAAGACAAGTTGTGCTTTCACTGGGGGGAGACTATTTCCTGGCCAGGAGCGGTGACTTCCTGGAGTCACCTTGAGGTGTTTTGACAGAGCAAGGCTGGCTCAGTTTCCCTGCATCCTCTTGTCTTTAGCGTCTCTCGGCTGTAGCTTCATATTTAGCAGACAAATATGTGAGCGGCTGTGTTCTTATCTAACTCTCAGCGAGAAACTAAAAAAGAAAACAGACGCAATTAAAAGTAAATTTAGCTGCACTTTCCAGCTCTAATGGTCCGAAGAGGCAGCGAGAGAACATTTTTACTGACTCCTGCTATAGCATCAGTCGACAGAGGGAACGCTGCTACAGTTCTGCACGTCCTTGACAAATCCACCAACATTATCTCCTTTCACTTCTTTCTTTAAAAGGCAGCCCTGGTGAAATGAAAGGCTCACATCTTGACTTAAAACAACGCTGAACTTCTCCCGAAAGCTGCTATCTACCCACTCAGTGACGACGAGCAACCTGCTAAACTCGAGAAAAAAAATATTCAAACGAAAACTTTAAGGCATGTTTTTCAAAGTCACTGTGAAATAGAAGGTCAGGCAAATAAGAAACGACACTATAGCAAAGCATAAAAACAGTCAAGAGCAGAAAAGGATTTTCTTTAAATGCGCTCAGATTTGCCTCATTTTCAGTATCATTTTATCACTTTAAAGAAAGCGATAAAATACAGAGATCACAGCTTGGCATTGGACCCGCAGATGAAAAGAGAAACATATTAGCCAAGTTTAGTATCACTGCATCTCAAAACAGCTGGAGGAAATCAATGTGGCTCAATCGTATCTGATGTGAAATCATTTTTTTATTTCAACAACTAAGATTCTTTTTTATTACCGAGGCTGCGAAGGAGAAGTAAAACTCAATAACTCACTGATCCTGCAGGATAAAATCCACGTTCTCCGGCGAAATCTGCCCGGTCACAGGATGGCGAAACGTCGTGGTCCTCTGGTTGTGGCTGAAGTGACAGAGGGAGGAGAGAGAGAGAGGAGACAAAATTAGCAACCTCAGTTGCACCGTAAACACTGTGTGGGCATCACCCTGGATTTTCACCCCCACTGCGTTCACAAGTACAGCGGACACGAGCCGATCATTCCCCAGAGGAGCGGCGGGCTTAGAGGCTCTGTCCAACCTCTCCACCCCGATGGGCCTTCGTCCCTGACTTTCCCAGCCCCGTGTAGAATGTGAGGAGTGGCTGCAGGACGCCCACCCCACCCACTCACCCCACCCGTTCACCCCACCCAGTCCGGCCCGTCCAGCCTGTGTGGACCAAAATGTTGGGCTCAGCACAAAAAGCTGGACAGTGCAGGCCTGGGCCTCCATCAGTTACAGACTCAGCCGAGCAGAGTGTAAAAGCATTTGACAGGGTAAACAACACGGGGTGGCACGGAGGGTCACAGTGTGTGNAGAGACAGGAGAGAGAGAGAGAGAGAGAGAGAGAGAGAGAGAGAGAGGAGACGGCATGAAGCAAAGGAACTGGGCTGGAATCAAACCAGGCCACTGTGGTAAGGACTCAACCTAAAATTACAGTATATGCTCAACCAGTTGACTAACCCATAACCAATGTGTATTTTAAAAAGGAAAAACCAGAGACCCTCATGTGCAAAATAACTTGTTGTGGGTTTCAACATGTTTCCTTGCAACCTCCATTTAGAATCTGCAGCTCAGCACTTCTGCACTGGATTCCAAATCCAGCCATGATGGTTATCTGCAAGGTCTAAACCAAGCGGCAACCTCCGGCGCTGAAAAATGAAGCCAATGCGGAAGTGCAAAAAAGCTGCACTTCCTCAAATAACCACTAGAGCAGGCCGCAGAAGGGAGTCAATTACATTTGAGCCCCATGTTAAAATGTCTGACTTTACGACAGAAAAAAACATATTTACAGCCTGGTTCAAAACATGGCTCTGGTCTCATAAGCTGTTTTTCTACTCCATGACAACTCTAGGGGGGGGGCGAATTTTTTTATGAGGCGTTCGTTTAAAATATACAAAATACATCATTATGCACAATTCATAGCTGTCAATCTAAGTGGCGCCACTTTGATTGACAACTAGCCACTGACGGTCTAAAGGGCGTCACCCCGGCTAATTCTAGTCACTGAGTTTGGGAAAGAGATCGTCGTGGGGTTAGCCAGCTAGCAACGATATTTAGTATTTAACCTAGCTGGTTAGCCGTAGCTAGTTTGATTATTTTGAATAAAGCGGCTTTTTTCAGCCAATAGCGTTCATTCGACCCGCCTCAGCTCCGCCCTCGCTCCACCTCTTTGTCCATATTTGGAGTAACCGGAGGTAGGCTACCAAGATGGCTACGCACTACGATTTGCTTCATTTTTGCTCTTCAGAAACCTATGGGTGACGTCACGGACACTACGTCCATATTTTATACAGTCTATGGTCTAAACACAACGTGAACTCTCTCAGTCTCACAGAAGTTACAATCTACACTGCTGTTTCTGCTATAGTTCAGAGGAGTTTCTTTTCCAACAGCTGGCTGCATAATGTCAACATTCTCAACTGCTGCAGGCGACGTGTTCGCTTGTCAGGTACCGAGGGAGAAAAGAACATCCGGAGCACAATGCAAAGAATTTAGAGTTTTCATAAGCCCTGACGAATTCACCTACGGCAGCCCAGAGGGGGACTGTACCCACATTTACACATGAATGTTTGACAGCCGGCCATAAAAAGTCTCCACAGACTGAAATGCAAAAGAGGGTGTCGAGGAGCATGAAGAACCTTTGCTCCCGATCCACGAGGGAGGAGAGCGGCACAGTGCTGGAGATGGTGTTAGTCATGCTGTACGTCTTACAGGACAAAAACACCCGCTGCTCCAGATAGTAGCTTCCCTCAGGGGGAATACGCTCGCTGTTTCAACACGGCCCCGCGGCCCAGTCAGGCACTCTAAGAATTAATAATCGTCTGAAAAGGATGGAATTAGAATCGATCAGTTGCAGCATGAAAAGGAAAACAGATTGTCCTGACAGGCCTCTGAGCCCTGAGTTATGACTGAGACACTCAGCTACAAATTCAACACAGATGCCAAACGGCAGCCGCAGTGTGTCAATGCTGGTTTACTGATGAAGAGCTACCGGGGTCCACGTAGGGGACGTCATGCATGTTGTATTATGGTTTCAGATCTGGAGGAAGCTGCACACAAGGAAAAGCACACAGTGAATAGCAAAAGGAAAAACGTTTTTTCTTCCTTCAAACACGGCTGAATTTTAAGTATCTGAGTAAATTAAAATAAGAAAACAGAAAAATTAAATACAAAAACTGTCTCTGGCAATGTATTTTTTTATGGCAGAGGTCTTTGGTGGATCGTGTAAAAGGATTACATTAAAACATTTGAATTGCACTGGCAGGAAAATGTTACATAAATGGGGACTTAAATTGCATTAGTAGGAAATTATGCCAACAGGATTAATACACCATTAACATCATTATTACATCAATGGTTTATTATGCTAATGTGAATCCATTCCACTAAAAGCAGTGCTATTCAGCGAGACGCTTCTTTTACAACACTCCGGAGGACAGCAGATAAAACACACGTGTGAATGTGTGACTTGAGTCATGCTCATTTTTGTCTAATAAATATTAGACAAAACGCTGCGACATGTGAGGGAAAAAATATTAATTATGCCGAGATGACAGGCAAAAGATCATGTGTCATTCACACCAATGTGTAATAAGTAATAGGTGCATGCAGAATTCATAGCGATCTTATGAAATGAAGTGCAATATGTTAAACCCATTAACTCCGACCTCTTTGCCAGACTATTAAATGGTAAAGAGGTATTTATGGCAGCTGAGGACGGAGTGAGCTCAGATCCTCTCAGAGAGCTGAGCAGCGAATTCGGATATTGATTGTGCACATTCAAACAAAAGCCTGTTTATTTCTGAGCTGATATGTGAATCACTTCTCCTGGGAAACTGATAAATCCACCTCTGACTGCTCACAGAATGTGAATGGGAACAGCGTGTCAGTGTCCTGAGAGGCTGTTTATCAGCAGCTGTAATTTCATTTTGCAGCAAAGTTCAAAATAGTACAAGATATAATAGGTGTGATGGTGTCATTTCAGACGAGCCGAGGCAACGCTGACCCGGGCTGTAAAGGAAAAAACGCTGGAAGTAGCACTAAAAGCTTTATATAGCACCCTTTTAACAATGCCCTTTAACACTGGTAATAAAAGACCTGTTCACAATGTACCGAGCGTCTCTGGGTTCATTTGACGTTTGGTGCATTTTGTATATTTTACTCACAGTGTGGTGTGTCCAGAGCAGCTTCAGTACAGTCGGATAACATGAAACTATCAGTGTCAAAAACATAAAAGGTAAAAGTCACATTTTTGTGTCAGTCGCCCAGATTGAAAGAGCAAGTGGCTTCTACCCACAGTGACCACTATGCACCATCTGAGAATGAGAAATTTACAGAAGAGCCAAGAGTAATAGATCAGAAAGCAATCCAGATGCAAGACGTGTAAAAAGAGTTGTCTTTGCAATCACTAATGTTTTTGCCCCATTGTGTATGCGAGACTCTTGAATGGAGTTCACTGGTGAATAACTTAAGTAGAATTGCAAACACTTAAAACTGCACTAATCAATGTTCTTCTATTAACACTGAGTCGAGCTCAAAGAGACTCATCGCCCAGTTCGGCAGTTTCCGTCAGCTCTATGAAGCATCTTAGCACCTTTCAGCTCATTGTTTCAGTTCAGTCTCAGAGTTGTCCAGTGCAAGTTTGTCAGATGCCTAAACAAAAGGTTATGTTGTCCATATCTGCACGGCCAAGTTTTAGCTCTACTGATTTTACAGTTTGCTATGGATTCTGCTTTCAAGTAATCAAAAAAAAAAAAAAGATCAATGCAGCTATAATAGTATTTTATCACATAAATACATGGGATACATTAATGCTATACTAATAATAATGCTTCTACAATGACACAAAATTTCTTTTGCTGTTTATTTACTTTTTCTTTGTCTCTGTTTTTAATATTATGAAATTTAGTTCAGGTACATAATAATTCTTGCTGCTCAGAACATCTGTAAAAGTTTGAAATTTAATAAACAAAGTTTGAAATCAGGCTTCATCAAACACATAAAGACTGACTGATTTTCCCTTTAACGCACAAACTGTGAACTGATGCATAAACGCTGACTCAAAGTTTTGAGAAAACAGAAGGTGTCTGTTTAAGCCACAGGTTTCTCTGTTAGCATGTTTGTTTTCCTGTGTCCTCTCATGTGGTTTTGTGGGTCTGATACCTGGAGTGCATTATGTCATTTCACAGGGTGAAAGCTGTGATGAGAGGCACAGATTGTGTGTGTGTGAACTCACTGTACATGTAAAAGAAAAAAAAACATACAAAGACATTCAAAATGATGTCCATGTGGGTCAGATGAGAATATAAGAGCCTGAGGGCTTTGGGTTCAAAGCTTGTGCTCAGCCTTTCATTGTGTTCCTCGTGTATTATATCCCACATCATTTTTCCTGTAGCTCGCTGTGGTTAAGAGGTAAGTGCACCTGAAACACAGCATCAGCTAAAAGCACACGGAGCAGCTGTAAAAATGTATTCCACTCATCCAAACATTTCTGTTGCCCCACAAACTTTAATCTTCAAGGACAGCTGAGGCACTACTCTACCTTCCCCGGCTCGCTCTCCAGCCATGAGAGACTTATGTAACTACCATATCAGTAAAAGAGCTACCTCTCAAAAAAAAAGCCCAAAGCCCACTGATTAAAATAGCTCACTTGATGCCGACACTATGCAACTTTCCATGCAAGGTGTGGTGTTTACCTGTGACTCCAGAGTCTGGGTTGGTTGAGCCAGAGGAGGCGGGGCTTGCATTGTAATTATACTTATTATGCTTATCAACTCTTGTGTCAGTTGGAGGTTTGAATAGTTTCATATTGTTAGTGGCGTCTTCCTGGATCCAAATTACCTGCATGTGCACGAGGGAGTCACAGGAAATGATGTCATCCAGCCTGATGTTTGCATCTCACTCTCTGTGTTTACTCATCACTCATGTTAGAGCTGTTTCAGAGACACCAGTTACTCTTCTTGTGTATCGACAGAGGAGCTGCTCAAGGGACCTGGAAACGCTCCTATTCAACCACACTTGCTTTTATCACCATTAACCACAGGTGTCGCAAAATCAACCAGAGGTGTAATCTTGCATCTTCTCTGCTGCACACTGTAAATAATGTAATATCTTTTCAGTGCAATAACATAGAAATTTCTGTGCAATAGCATTCATAGCATCTTTATTCTCATATGAATAATAGTATGTCTATTACTTATGGATGCCAAAGACAAGGAAAACATGTAACATAGTGTAAATACTTTACCTCACTTGTCACTTTATTGTCCTATGCCACTTATTGTTTCTTGTTTTTTTAATACTGCCTTATATTTTAACTAGCCACTTACTGGTATTTATTTTTGAGTTACTGTTTACTGTTTGTTACTGCTGCTGTGACAAGTAAATTTCCCCTAAGGGGGATCAATAAAAGATATCTTATCTTATCTTAATCAAATCAATCAAAGACTAAACTAAAGAAGATAATAACATTAAGGTACTTGACAGTTTTTGTTACCTGCTGCTACTGTGACATATCACTCAGAATCACACAAGCTTTAAGGTTTGATAACACATGCAATCTCATGAGTGTTTACCAAAAACAGCACGTAACCTAAATCTGACTTACATGAAAGACAGAACAAGATCCCCCCCCCAGGGATTCTGTCTCTGCAGGGCTCCGTCAGTTTGAACCTGCATGTGCACACGCTGTCGTTCATGAAAAAGATGTCAGCATTAATCACTTCCTCACGCTGTCTGCAACATATTAATCCGACACATTAGTCAAACTTGCTCGGCCAAACCTGTTAGGACAAACTCATTTCCATCTGCTTCCAGCCAGCTGAGGACTGTGATTGCACCAATCAGCTGATCTCATACTGTAAACAACACATAGAGTCTTTGTGATGCTCGCACCTGTATCAGCACTGATCCCAGCAGGGAACATATGTCTCTATCAAACTCATCAAATTCATCAAAGTTTGTCGCTGCAGCTGAGACAGAGAAGCCAAAAAGTACTTTATTTTGTTACTGATACAATAGTTTGTGTTATATAAAAAAAACTTGACACAGATAAACTATTCAGAGAAAAACCTTCATCACTTTGCTGTCTGAAAAAAACATCCAGCCATCTCTCCCTTTCACACCAACATCCTCTCTTAGACATTAATTTGGGGTTTTTGTGACATGAGACCGAAATTGAAAAGAAGATATACAACTGGTGTTTTCATGCACATGTTGACCAAAGACAGAAAAACAAGCTGTTAAGACAAACTGGCTCATTAGTTTGTCGTCTGAGAAAAAGCAAAGCACCACTCTGCTTTTCATGTTAGTTAATGTTAGTCTCTCTTCCATTCATCACAATAGCTCCCCTGCAACTGAGGCAGACTTTGTTTTGTTGCTAAAAGCCAGGCGTGACATTCAACATTTAAACTGATCCTTCCTCTGACATGACAGTCTGGACCAGTGGACTGCTGTCAGCTGACACGCTCTGCGCCGCTGCGTTTGACTTTTTTGCCCCCGTCGATATCCGCATGACATTTTATGAAGGACGGGTGGTAAACCTCCGGGGTTACGTCAACACGCCGCCGCCCATGACAGCGCTCGCACAACACGTCCCACCTCTCGTGCAAACACACATGATCACACATACCACACATGATCTCTGTAAGTGGCGAACGGTGCACAGTCTGCACCTGCTGGGTCACATGACTCGGGTGTCAACCTGTTTCTCAAGGAACTCACTTTACACCTGTTTGTTCCATCCTGCCAAGTTGTGCTGCTGAAATCATGAATCAGTTACTGGACTGACTGGCAATTACAAAACAAGTTGATAATTCATTCATTGTTTATGTCGTTTATGATGGAAAACTGTGGTTCAAGGTTCATGTTTAAATCTTTGGAAGACGTCGTCTTGTTTTTTCAAGGAATTGTGTCACAAATTTTTACTATTTTCTGACATTTTTGTGACTAAATAAAAAAAAAATTGGCAGTTGATCAGGAATCCACAAATCAATAAATAATAAAAATAATCATTACTGGCAGCTCTGAATTGAATTGGCAGATCTTAATAATCAGTCCCTCACAAGTCTGTTTGAAACTGTGCCAATATTTTTATAGTCGGACATCAAACTGTCAGTGGAACATGTTTTAGATGTTCACTAGTTCACACTGAGTGATGACTGACATGATCTTTGTGATTGTCTACATGAGTGAAATAAAGTTTTATAGAAAGGAGGAAAGAATAAAGAGACTTCATTTGGAACAATGTTTAGCCCACTTTGCATGATTGTTTTTGTTTTAGATGCTACATAATGATTGAATTAACAAAATATATAACTGTCACTTGTGAATTGATTCTAACTTTAAGGGAATTAATAGCACAAATACAACTACAGCCTGAAACACTTAAGGTACTGAGAGTAAGAGGCTCGGCCCGACATCACTCTGCTGTTCAATTGCTCATTACTCCCTATATAATGGACACTCAATAGTTTACTCAATAGTGCAAGGTATAAAAAAAAAAAAAAATGAGTCTGATGTTACGATGGTGCTTGGATTTATTTTGAAGAGCGTGCAAGATGAGGGCCAGTGAAAGCTCTTGATTAGAGTGAGGTAAACTAACAAGGTTTACTGAACTGATTTTTTTTTTTTTTTTTTTTTTTTGCCATAAAGCAGCCAAAAATATTATGTAAGACTCAGTATAAAAGAGGCTGATTGAGGCTGCCAGGTTTCTCAGCTGGGCTCTTGTTTTGCAGCCAGGGCTGAAGTTAATGTGGTAATGATTTCGGAAGTTAAAATGCTACACGTGGCACTTGTGACATTTCCTTTTATTGATAATGGACTGATCGATGTGTTGCCATCACAGAGGAGCCACGCCTCCATCTGACCGCCTCCAGTGTTTCAAAAAGTAGAGCTGCTGGTTTTTGACCGTCACCTCCGATAAACAGCGGGAATTTTGTCTTTGTACCGTTTGTCGCTGCACACCCTGACTGTCCTTTCACAGATGTGTAGCAGACAGCGTGTTTCTAAATGATTTGGCGAGTGGGCGTTCTGTCAGTCAAAGGTCACGTCTATTTAAAGGGTTTTTCCAGATGAAATGTGTTTGAAGTGCAGCGAGGGGGGGCGGGGGGGGGGAGCGCTGCCAGTGCGGTGTGAGGAAACGCGGCAAGGTCATTCCCATTCAAAGCCCACTGTACATGTTAAACAAAGTCTGTGAGAGAGCGTGTCGTGTGTGGACAGCGTTACCGTGGCATGAAGAGAGAGAGAGCAACGACGCTTGGATTTACAGCGTGTGTGTGGGTGAGAGGGCAGAAAAAGGTAGACCACTGTGTATGTGTTTGTGTGTGTATCCTCGTCACGTACAAGTACAGTACTGATTAGGGATGCACGATAACTGTTTTTTAAAACCGATACCAATAACCGATAACTCTCATCTCCTAAAGGCCGATACCGATAACCGATAACACACACATATACCTAAGATCATGACATCAATACTATGAACAAAACCAAAAACAGTTTTGACTCTTTAAATGAAGAGATATTTATTTTTTCCAATGAAAAACTATTGGCAAGCCTCTCAAACATTTTCTTAAAGGTATCAAACAAACCTATTTGATATCTCACATCAATATATTATCGGTCCGATAGTTATCGTGCACCCCTAGTACTGATGAAGTTCTACTGCAGGTAGTAAATACCAGACATGGTTTGGTCAAAATTACTTCATTTAAAACAGCACTCAGCAGCACTGTGGCGTCATGTGACCTTTTCAAGTCTGTAAAGTAGAGGACCGAGTGCAAACTTTAATTGGAAAAAATTACAATAAAAAGCCAAATGACTCTTCTGGGCAAAATGACACAACACTGCAAAAAAAAAAAAAAAAATCTGGCCTCTGTTGCATTTCTAATTCAGGGTGAACAAAATTTGCTCTCTGTGAAGCCTGTAATGTAAAATCTGCTGCAGAGCTCACACACCAACACCAGGCACTTCCTCTCACTAATTTGATGACAGGCTCACACACAAATGCACACACACACTTCTGCCAACAACTAAATGACAATTTGGTGCACGGCCTAATGTTTAAATAAAAGTCACATAATTGACTTGCACAATGCCACAGCTGCAAAAG